>BPLR01013193.1:0-64401 GCA_021605095.1 Caerostris extrusa
AGAATATTATATACATGAAGAATATTATATACATGAAAAAAGAATAAGTGATCAAGATCTGCCCAATAGTTTTTATAAAAATGTACAATAAAAGGAAAATAAGAAATATATACAATGCAAAAAGGAAAATAATACGAAAAAAATTATATACAAAAGAAGCAATGAATACAAATAACAAATATGTACAAGGAATAATAAAGATAAAAATACAATTAAGGAAAAAAGAAAACTGTGGAATATACTACAAAGTAGAGTAATTGCTGCTAGAAATGATGACAAAGATCTAGGTCTGGTGCAAATTATGCAGAGACGCCCATGGGCGCTTAGCGTTTTTTCCGGCAATGTGAAATCGTATCTTGGAAGATTACGAATTTCATCATTCGGAAATAAGTTAGATTTGCGTAAAAATTAGTCGCAAGTTTTAGCATAAAAATTTTGAATAGTAGGGAGGGCTAAACAACGACGGATGTCATCATTTCTAAAGTACCATGGAGAACTAGTGATCATTCTAAGGATCTTATTCTCAAATCGTTTAATGAAATTAATCTGGTACCTTGCAGCAGTACCCCAAACCGGGCAAGCATAAGTTATTACGGGCCGCAAATAGTACATATAAATAATTAGCTTGTTTTCAAGTGAAAGGGGTGAGTTTTTATTAATATAAGGATAAAGCATGCGGATACATGCGTTAGCTTTACGTTTAAGGTGGGTGAAATGATTAGCATAGGTTAGTTTATTATCAAGGTGAACACCCAGATATTTAGCATTAGTATTCCAGTGGATTAGTTCATTAAAGAGATAAATGTTAGGTGGTATGAGTCTTCTCCTCGTGAAGAGTACAGCTTCCGTTTTATCAACATTAATTTTGACGCGCCATCTGATGAGCCAAGCCTCAAGATGTGTGAAGTAGGTCATAAAATTAGTCTGAATTTCTGTGAGTGTTTTCCCAGTCGTGATGACTGCAGTGTCGTCTGCGTAGATGCCTAAAGAAATATGAGTGAATTGCGGAATGTTATTAATGTATAAATTAAAAAGTGTTGGCCCAATTAAAGACCCTTGCGGAACACCCGCTCCAATTTTTCTATCCGTAGAAGAGTTGTTGTTGACTCGAACTGAGAACGTTCTGTCTTGTAGATAAGATTTGATAAGGAGTACTAAATATGTCGGAAAATTGTATGCCATTAATTTGTGTATCAAACCATCGATCCAGACTCTGTCAAACGCTTTGGCTACATCTAGGAAAACAATTCCCGTTAAAACCTTTTAGTAAGACCTTCAGAGATCATTTCCGTAATGCGAAGCAATTGGTGAGTAGTGCTGAGCTGAAAAAACCGAATTGCTGCGGAATCATGATAGAGTTTTTATTAATATGTTTTTTAATTTTATGAAGAATAACAAATTCCGTTAATTTACTAAGGGTGGAAAGAAGAGAGATAGGTCTATAGTTAACGGGGTTCGAAGGATCCTTTCCTGGTTTAATAATAGGAAGTACAATGGCTTTTCTCCAGGAAAGGGGAAAATAAGATAGTTTAATGATAGCGTTGATTAGGTTAGCAATACGAATAATTAAATTATGCGGTAGATTCTTGAGCATTTTGTTAGTAATATTATCAGCACCCGGTGCTTTATTAATTTTAAGCTTACGGATGTAATCATACAGCAACGAAGAATTAACATTAACAATTTTGATCGGGTTAGGTTTAGAGTTTAAAAGATTAACTGAACTTTTAACAGTTTCATTAGTAAGCGGATTAGAGAAATTATTTACTTGGAACTGATCCTGAAGGCTGTCCGCGAGCAAATTTGCTTTGTCTAAATCATTTAATACCGGTGAAGAATTCGCGTCTTTAAGATCAGAAACTTTTATCTTAGCCCCTTTTAGTTGCTTTACCGCGCGCCAGATGGAGCCATCTGTCGGATGTAGAGTCTGTAAACGATTCGTCCAGGTGTTTTGTGTGAATTCGCGAATGGAGTTTCGAAGCTTGGCTTGAGATCTATTGTAAATATTCTTTGAAATAGGATCGCGATGCCTTTTGCCATGTTTTTCTATTACGATTTCTGTCAGCAATTAATTTTTAATGTGTACAGGAAGGAAGTTAATGTTAGTATCCTTAACAGGTTTCGAGGAGTTAGTATACGCGTTATGTATGATAGTAGTAATGCGGCTGACTTCCGCGTCAATTGAAGATATGAATCAAGATCTAAATTATCAGTAGACGGGTTAGAAAGAATACTATTAAATTTTGACCAATTTGTAGAGACATTACGGGTTAGTTCGAGAGTTTCATAAGTTAATGAAAAATTTACCATGACCGGATTATGATCAGAAGAAAGTTCAATTAAGGTTTCAATAGAGAAAGGAACATGAAAGTTATTGATAAGAGTTAAGTCAATAGTAGAGGAGGAAAAGGTGGTGACCCGAGTGGGAGTGGGCGGCGCAAAAATTTCTAGGCCAGTCTGATTGGCCAATTGCACCAGTGCAATGCCTGTGCTATCATCACGCCTACACCTCCATGAGGTGATGTGCATTGAAGTCCCCACATAGGATCGAAGAATTGTTAATTTGCAAGATTGCAGAAAGATCATTAACAAGATTAGTACGATTAATTGTACAAGGAACATAGACAGAGCAATGTTAACATTATTAAAGTGTGGTGTTTTAATGCTGAGTACAGTTGTTTGAATGTCCGTTAAGGTGTGTGGAGTAACATTGGTGTGTGAAATAGTGTTTTTAATAAAAATAGCCGTACCTCCACGAGGTCTGGGAGTTTGTTCACCATCATTTCTATAGAGGAGATAGTTAGGTAAAAAGGTTTACGATTAGGAGAAAGATGGGTTTCTTGAATGAGTAACATGTCAGGATTATGTGTGTTAGTAAAATGTATTAGTTCATGCATTCTAGACATAAGACCATTTGCATTCCAATAACAGATTTTTAGCCCGGCAACCAGCACAACCATTAAGTAATGATGGGTTTAAGAACGCTTAGCACAGAGGCTAGCTTAGCTAATGGATTAGTAGCACTTGATAGTGCAGCATACATATTTTCTAAACCTCCCATGGAGTTAAAGATATTTACAAGTTCAGTAAGGACGAAAATCGCCTTAGTGGCATCATTAGGAGTTAAAATTATTTACATTATTATTATGAATAACAGGATGATTCTGCTGGTTCTCCGTAGCAGAGACCGGCGATGGAGTGGGTGGAGCTCCTTGCACCATGGTGGCAAAAGAGACTCCCTGCATGACCTTTTTTGCTGTAAATTCCCTGCGCGCAACTCCTGCAGCTTGATTTGGTGGTGACCTAGGTTTCGGAAACTTGGGGCAGCCCCTCCATGCGGCCAGGTGCCCGATCTCATTGCAGTTGATACACCTAGGCTGCTCTAGGCGTTCTTTGATTGGGCACTCTTTGATATAGTGCTCCCCGCCACATTTCAAGCATCGCTTTTTGTATCCACAATTAATGGAGGAGTGGTGGAAGTAATTGCACGAAGAAGCACTGAGTGGCTCCCGGCTTCCTATTAAATTTTTCGACCTTGACCGCATAGTGGAGTAGCCGATCAAGTGCAAATAGTCCTTGTTGCTGTCATGACGGAGGTACGTCAATTGCCATACCGGTATAGGCTTTTTGTTTTTCAAGTTAGTGAGTTGCCTCACCTTATCGATTTTAAGACCTGCCTGATCTAAGGCAGCAAGAATTTCCTCCTCAGTGTATTCTGTCGGCACTCCTTTAAGTACAGCCTTTAATGGCCGAAGGTTCTTCGGAGTTATGACAAAAAACTCCAACTGATGTGCGGACAAGTACCGAGTAATTTCGCGATGCTGATCAGAGTCGGCCGGGAAAATTTTAATATGTTCCCCCGCGAGTTTGATGCGAATCTTGTTCTCAAAGTTGTTACCAATATCAGCAACAACCGTCTTTAAATTGCCGCAGTTACGTACCATAATAGGCGGCAGCTTGGGCTCTGGGGGAAAACTCCTGCTCTCCATCGTCAGTCTCATCCACTGAGCTGATCAAATACATTATTATCATTTAGAGAAACATTGCCAGGTTTTACAGCTTGAAATTTAACCTTGGCAGTTTGTTTTTTAGTTGGCAGATGGAAATCGTCTGCTTGCGCAGTGCGCTTAATTTTACCATTAACATTTTTAACTTTGGCAGAGCTGTGTCTGCTGCAATTAACTAATGGGCAGAGACCAAGATCACTTACCCTTTGAAGAGCCGCCTTGTATTCAGTTTCCGCTTTCGTGAGGGCAATCTTTGTCATTTTGGCTGTTGACATCTTGTCGAGAAGGTCTTGGTCAGCAATGATGTTGGCAACGTTGACAAAACCAATCGCCGCGTCATACCTTGTTTTTATGTGCAGCTTCCTTTTCCGCCTGTAAAAGTTGCTGGCAGTGCTGCGCCTCAGTGGTAAAAGATGGTGCCATATTCGAGATCAAGTCCTTGTTCGTTTCCATAGTCGTCATTGTCGTAGTAGTAGTAAAACTTCCCGGGAACACAGGTACCTGACGAGAGCCCTTACGAGGGCTTTTCCCTGCATCAACACTTCCATCAACATCAACTTCCATCTTCGAGAGAATCAAAAAAAGAGTCAGACAATCGTTTTCAAAGAGACAATCGAGACAATCCTTTATACCTTTGTCTGTTTAAACTAAATATAGTTGATTTCAAACTCAAAATCAGTTTTTCTCCGATCTCTATATCGATGTGTTCTATCAAAAAAACTCCTAAATATCACCATTCCCCTCAGTTGAGACTTCCATTTCACTCATCATTCAATGAAAATCAAATGAACCCGCGATGACCAAAAAGCAGTTTGTGTCTCTAAGAGCATCAAAAACGCGAGAAAAATCGAAGACAAAATATATATATCTTAATTATTTTGAATTTGAAAGATTTCGAAAAAGTTATGTTAAACGAAACTTCTTAAACTATCAGTAATATTAAAAAAATTCATATCCATATCAGAGGTTTGTGCATCTCTCGGAATATCATTGATATAGATGTTGAAAAGGGCGGGCGCTAGGAGCGACCCTTGGTACTCCCCCTTCTATTGGTCTGGTTGAGGAAGTAACTCCACCTACTCTAACTAAGAAAATCTCGGACTTGTAGGTAAGAGCAAAGAATCTTAACAATTTGGGGAGAAAAATCAAGTCGCATGGGCTTGAATAATAAGCCATTATGCCAAATTTTGTCGAAGGCTTTGGCTACGTCCAAAAATAATATTCCGTAGATTTGCGTTCGTTAAAGCCGTCGTGAATCAGCTCTGTCAACCTAAGTAATTGGTGACAGGTTTCTAATTGCCTTCTGAAACCAAATTGTTCAGGAATGATTAAGTCATGGAGATCGCAATGCTGATTCAGGCGTTTAAGTAACGCAGATTCGAATATTTTGCTCAAGCTACTAAGTAGTGAGATAGGACGGTAATTTTGAGGGTAAGCCAAATTAGCATTTGGCTTAGGAATGGGGCATACTACGGCAGTCTTCCAGCAAGCTGGGAAATGACAGATCTTAAGTAGAAAGTTAAAAGAATGGTAATATACAGGATGAATTTAATAGGGTGGACTTTAACATGCGATTATTAATAGATCCAGACCAGGGGTTTTGTTATTCTTAAACTTTCTGATAATATCACAGACTTCCTGTGGAGTGATTAAATATGTGGTTGTTGTAAGAAGTCTGTGACTGTAGAGTTGGCGTGTTCGAAGAAATTTCTATCTTCAACATCGTGATTGAGTTCAAATTGAGATTTGAGACTGTCTGCGAGCAGTTCCGCTTTGTCTTCTGGGGAATAAGCTGCTCGGCCGTTGGCACCCTGCAAGGGCGGAATGTTGTGATATTGTTTGCGTAGGAGGGAACATTTCTTCCAAAGTGATGTTGACTCAGGCGTCAGGGCCTCTATGTCGTCTTGCCAGCGTTGCTGTGTAAAGACAGCAATGGCTTCTCTAATATCAGTTAGAGAGCGGTAATATTGTCGTAGGAACTCAGGATCTCGTCCTTTGCCACCTACGACGGTAATAATTTCTCATTTTTAATTTGATCTTTGATATGAAGGAAATCTTATCGGTGGAGGTTTGAACTTAGGGGTCAGAACTTTCCTGCAGACATGTGACGTATATAGTGTTTAGTTCCTTGATCCTTTCGTCAGCATCTGCTAGGGTATTTAATTTAAAACTGGGTAATTTTTACTGTCCATCACATGCCTGAAGTTCTCCCAATTAGTGTTTAACTGATTGGGAACTTTCAGTGATTCAGGGCTGGTGTCCAGGGTTAGAATAACGGGGAGGTGGTCAGAATCTAAATCTGTAAACACCTCAATATCATAATTAAAGGGGATAAAATTTAAAAGAAAGCAAGATCGAGTACATTACCTGGATGATTATTATTTCTAATGTCAGTTCTAGTAACTAAGGGGAGGGGGAACAACTTTCACCTCTTTGACTTTGGAGAAACGATTTAGGGTAAACCCATATCTGTTTGAATGTCCAAAGTTCCAAGAGGAGTGAAGAGCGTTAAAATCACCAGCGAGAATCACATTGTTTCCCCTTTTGAGTAGCTTATTAAGATCCCCACCGGGAAACCACCTGGAAGGCTAGGCTTAACATAGGCAGAGATAATTTTTAAAGGGTATAATTACTCATTTAATTTCAATAATAGTAGCATCTATAAAATCTAAATTAGGAATAGGAAGGCTATGGTGGTGAATACTATTTTTAATATAAATTCCTGTTCCGCCACTTACTCAGGGATGCTGGTTGGGTCTATCAGTACGATAGAACCTGTAATTAGCGATCAAGGGTTATAACCAGGAAGCAATTTTGTCTCTGAACCAAAAATACATCAGATTCTGCTCTGCTAGGAACTCCTAACCTCGTGAATTTTGGAACGTAACGAGTTAGCGTTCAGAAACCAATTGAAAGAGACCCAGACCCGAAGTGAGTTAAGCCGTGAGGAACTGACCGTCGGAAAGACATTAGTATACGCCTCAAAGAGGTGATACGTCATGTCGAATCTGTTTTGAGAATTCCTCATTTTGTCCTTTGCTAGCCCAAATGCTCGCAATATAATTTCATCATCATCATCATTTACAGGTTCACGAAAGTTCCTTGGTCCGCATGCGACCTTTTACTCAGGATTGCACACTTACAGTTCATTGATTAAAACACATAGAATATTATATACATGAAGAATATTATATACATGAAAAAAGAATAAGTGATCAAGATCTGCCCAAAAGAGTTTTTATAAAAATGCACAATAAAAAGGAAAATAAGAAATATATACAATGCAAAAGGAAAATAATACTAAAAAATTTTATACAAAGTAAGCAATGGATACAATGAACAAATATGTACAAGGAATAATAAGATAAAAATACAATAAAGGAAAAAAGAAAACTGTGAAATATACTACAAAGTAGAGTAATTGCTGCTAGAAATGATGACAAAGATCTAGGTCTGGTGCAAATGATGCAGAGACGCCCGTGGGCGCTTAGCGTTTTCCGGCAATGTGAAATCGTATCTTGGAAGATTACGAATTTCATCATTCGGAATAGAAGTGAGATTTGCGTAAAAAATTAGTCGCAAGTTTTAGCATAAAATTTTGAATAGTAGGGAGGGCTAGACAACGACGTATGTCATCATTTCTAAAGTACCATGGAGAACTAGTAATCATTCTAAGAATCTTGTTCTCAAATCGTTTAATGAAATTAATCTGGTACCTTGCAGCAGTACCCCAAACCGGGCAAGCATAAGTTATTACGGGCCGCAAATAGTACATATAAATAATTAGCTTGTTTTCAAGTGAAAGGGGTGAGTTTTTATTAATATAAGGATAAAGCATGCGGACACATGCGTTAGCTTTTACGTTTAAGGTGGGTGAAATGATTAGCATAGGTTAGTTTATTATCAAGGTGAACACCCAGATATTTAGCATTAGTATTCCAGTGGATTAGTTCGTTAAAGAGATAAATGTTAGGCGGTATGGCAATATAATTTGACCGTGAGATGGATAGTCTCTTACGAGATCCATCTCCGTTAACGAACACTCGAAGAGGCCGTGTCGGGTGCGGAGCTATTTGTGCTAGCAGTAGGCAGCGGCTCACTGACTATGATTGGCTGGGGGGCGGGGCCTACACTTAGTTTTTTTAAACTGCTAAGTTTACATACTTTTTACCACCGAAATTTTCGGCCAATAGGAAGAGCGCAATTCGACATGATCGCACTCCTATGCCTTTGAGATCCGCCTCTTTTTAGCCACCGAAATTTTCGGCCAATAGGAAGAGCGCAATTCGATCGCGGATATTGCTGAATTTCTACCCGGGGTGAAAGACAGCTGGGCAACGGGCGTACCGGTTACGGAGTTCCTTGGTGGTTTTAAGAATCACAAAACCTCCACATTTTAAATTAATTAAAACATTAGCATAAATTGTAGTTTCTTAAATTAATGAATAGAAATAATTAAAAATAAATAAATGAATTTAAAATTTAGGAAAAACAACTGCTTGAGAACAATTAAAGCAGAAGATCGAAAAAGCTAAAGCTATCCGTACAATTAAGAGTTCATTGACGATGCCCAAAAATAAAAGGTTAAAGTTAAAATGAGAATTTTAAGATGAAAGTAAAATAAAACAAAAGGAATTAAGATTAAACAAAATAGGTAGGTTTTGATCAGTTGACTGATTCGCCAGTAGATGGCGCTATCAGCCCCAAAAAATCGAGCGCAAAGAGTCAGTTACATACAAACATACAGGTGAAGCTAATAAAAGCGTATTAAAAATATTTTATATAACTCAAAGCATGGAATTTATTTAAAAAATATATCAGTTGCTGGTATCCATGCTGTAAAAAACCATGAAAAATATAAATATATAATACATATAATATCCTATATGTATTATATATATGTATATATATGGCATGTAATATCTTATAGGATATGTACATGCCATATCCAAAATCTTTATACCTCTATAAAGATTTTACATCACCACCAACCATTATTTGAAAGTAATACAACCCATTTATAATAGTCTTTGTTTCAAAGTTTGATAGAAGTATTTAAACAGAATGAAACAAGAAAGGAGTAATATAAATAAAGTAATTGTATTTTACTATAATTAGACATTAATTAAAGTAGACTTGATGTTACTTTTTCATCATTTAAAATAATTTCTTTATTACATACTTTTGATAAAGGATAAAAAGTTGAACAATATATTTTCTAATTAGAATTCACAGAGGAAATTAAACTACTTATATGCATTTGTTGTATTTTTAAAAGATTCAAATCTAAAATAAAAAATAAATAATAGATCCTACATCATATAATTAAAAAACAATTAATTGAAAAGTTAAAGTTTCCTCTAGAAAATGTAGCATATAAACTTGGGAAAATTCTATGATTTTCAAATTAAGGCATAAAATAATATTGTGAATGATATATTTTTCAATTACTTTTTATATTCCACAAAATCTAGTAATTAATAAGAAACAGTCAATTTCAAGTATTAGGTATGAAACACATACTATCCAAACAGTAATCAAAATATTCTATCAACGATTGCTCAAATTTTGAGGTTTTCAGATTTACTAAGTGGGAAAGAAGGAATTTTCTCTTGTATACAATATGACTGAAATAATAACTTACAAGTTTGTAAGTTATTATTTTTTTCATTTTCTTTATCAAGGTCCAAATCCAGTAAGTTTTAAACAAAATGTAAAATTATCTTGAAATGAAAATACAGAGGAGGTTGAGAAAAAAATTAATCTTATTTTAACTAAAACTAAAAGAAAAAACTTTGGAATCTCTTTAATCTCATTAAAAAAAAAACAAAAAAACTGATGTAACAGTGAAATTTTTGTATGCATAAATACCAAATTGTTTTTAATCATTTAAATGTATTGTTTCTATCTTATCAAGTACATGATATGAAACAGTTGCAATACATCGAAACTTGATTAATAATTTTGAAATCTGTCATCTAAAATTTGATTGGGTAATCCTTTTATCTTTTAAGACAACTTTTTTTATCATAACAATCCATATCACATCCTAGTTGAATTCAACATGTTTTGACATAAGGGAGGGAAGGGGGAAACCCCTATTTTCAATACTTTCACTTTTTGTTTTCCAATTTATAAAGTTTCTACAAGTAATATAAAAACTATAACTAATTTAAAGTTTTATTATTAAGTTTAAGTTTTTAAAAGTTGATCCAAAATACAAATATGTAAAATAATAATTTTATTACCAAAAAAAATTTATTACCTAATATAGCCATTTCCATGGTAATTTGGATGCTGCTCTTTCATACTAGTAATGACAATATTCTGCAGAAAAATAAATTAAATTATAAAATCCATACTCACAAATTTTATGAAATATGTATAACAATGATGCTATTCAAGTGTAATAAAAATATCACATAATGATAATATAATATTATTTTTATTTTATTTATATTCCTAAAAAATGAGTAAGAGAAATTAAAAAATATTTATTTATGCAGATTTCATTATATGGATTTTCATTACATATGTTTCAGATTTATAAAATCAAATACAGTCCAAATTTCACTTTAATCATAAACAAACAAAGATCACAATCTGATATTTATTGAAAAATTGTGTTATTTTAATGTGCATGTATACTATATTTAATGTGTATGTGTACTATGTATACCTTCAGAAATAATGGTTAGAGTTCAAGAATTAAAAATCATTTACAGGTATTATTAAAAAACTCATTTTATTTTTATAAGAGACATTAACAATTATCACAAAAACATAATTTAAATCAGTTTGGGGATTAAAATTTTCTTTGATATTATTATTTCTTAATTTTACATAAATATGAAAATAGCAATTTTAACCGATAGCATTTATTTCTAAACTGTGGTCTATTTATAATAATATATTTACATTTAAATACTTTTTATAAAATATTTTTAAATTCCATTTTACAGGTATGATACTTTTCACAGTATACCTATGATTAGTGAATATTTTTCTAAAATATGCACTTTTTTAAAATACTGCATGGTCAAAACCTTACAATAATATTCTATACTTCTTTCTAAAAATGATATGATGTTTAATTTCATTATTAATCTTGAATTGTATTATAAATGTAATGAAAAAAATGAATAAAAATTCAAAATTATATCAAATGAATTTATTGATTGTGTTAGCTTGTACCAAATGTAACAAACACCTTACTCATATTTAGAAAATTTGATAGTTTTGATAGTCTTCATTTTAGATTTTTTTTTTTTTCTTTTCAATGTGAAAAATGTAAGTATGTATGCAAACAAGTTTTATGATAAAGTCAAAATATAAACTTCACAAAAAACAAAAAATATTTAATACAATATTTCTACATAAGATAATACAAATTAAAAGTGTTATGCATGCATTCATTTTTTTTTCATATAAATTCACAAATATTTATGTACATAAAATAAAAGTTTTAGAAGTAGATTGCAGTCAAAAAATATTCAAAAAATTATTATAAAATAAATTTTTAAAAATTATAAGTTTTAACTAACCTGTATCATTCCACATGTTTGGAAAGCTGTAAACACTAACATAAAAGAAAATCCTAGTATAAGCACGTTACAAAACATTTTATCGAATATTTTAGCCATATTGGAGCAAAATTAAAATGTTATTAAAGAATCACAATAAAATATCTGTATATTTAGAAAATTAAAATGTAGTTCAAAAATCTAAAAACGTTTAACGCGGCATTCGCAAACCAGTTTAGAGAACGGTAAATCTAGCACAATTCACAAACACCTCCTGGAAAAAGAAATTCAAAACTAGGCGAAAAAAAAGATGATAAAAATTAAATAAACATTATATATAGGTCAAAACATAAACAAATAGCAGAAGCAGCGAGAGATTGTCATTTAAATGATGCCACTCTGTCATTAAAAGTTTGAAATAATTAATTTGTCAGATGACATTTTAAGGAAAATTTACCAAAACATGAAAATTTCAAAAAATGCTTTTGTACAATTTAAAAACCACTCTTATATAACTTTTTTTTTCATAATAATGCTAAAATTTATTATTTAAAATAGGAATCTGAAATCTAAAAAAAAAAAAGAAATAAAATATTTTAAATCCCGTATTTGAGGCAGGAAAACATCTAATACCACGTTTGTTGATAAACAAAAAAATGAAGGAGGTTTTCTAAATATTGCTAAAAATCTCAAGTCAAATACTGTTAAATTGCGTTTGTTTATTTTCGTTAAAACAGTTCTTTATTTGCCTTATTAAAAATTGCATTATGGAAGAATTGGAGTTAGAAATTTAGGAGGTCTTTATTGTTTTTTCCTTATAACTTTGTTGAATCATATTTCATTATAATTGATTATATTGGATTTTAAATGTTTTAAGCAAATTTAATGTGATAGGCAATTTTCTCATTAAAAATTGCATTTCAATAAACAGTTAATAAAATGTCAAAACTTAAAGGGCAGTTTATTTATTATTTCATTAACTGAATTTTTTTATTAATTAAAAAGTAAATTTTTCAGAATAAAAAGAATAAATTTCTTCAGAAAACATGCCTATTTAAATGTAAATTATAAAAATCTTTTAATTAGATTAAATATTTCTTCCAATTTGATTTAAAACTTCATAAGCAAAAAAAAAGTATAAAATGTAAATTTTGTATAATGACAATTTTTCAGTGAAAATATTTTATTTACCTTTTGTTTCCTTATGAAAATTTATGTGTGTTGCACTAACAGAAATATATTTACAATATCTTCATTTTTAGGATGAAATAATATCTTATGCTTCAGAATCTATTGGAAGATGTTGTGAAATACAAAAGTTATTTTTAAATGTTAATTAAAGAAGATTCAATGATGAAGTTATATTAAATTAACTTGAAGTAAGTAATTAAGTGATTAAAAATTTCCTCACATAAATTTCTTTCTTTTTCTTAAAAGGCATCCTGTATGTATATATATTCCTTTATATTTAAATGGCAGGATTTAACCTATAAAGTAAATAGCATATAAAATGGTTAAATCCAAACACTTTTGTAAAATATACTATAAATACTGAAATATATTCTATTATTTTATAAAGTTAATATAATTTTTGATAAATGGAGGGAATCACATTTTCAAATTCATATGTTTACATTCAAATTTATCTTGTTTTATTTTAAAATTATACAAAAGATAATATAATTTTTAAATGAAGGATTCAATATATAATGCTCTAAATCATCTTATTCTTAATTTATCTCAGCATTATCTGAAATAGATTTGCAGTAGTAATTCTTAAAAATCAGAAATGTTAAACA
This sequence comes from Caerostris extrusa, assembly GCA_021605095.1. Lineage (NCBI taxonomy): Eukaryota > Metazoa > Arthropoda > Arachnida > Araneae > Araneidae > Caerostris > Caerostris extrusa. The sequence continues at coordinate 13,330 of BPLR01013193.1, forward strand.
GTGGATTTCTGCCAACATATTTTGAAATAAATTTATAATTTATAGTGAACAAACAACTTCTTTGCATATGCTATGAATTTTGAATAATTTTTACATTTATTAAGTTAAAATAATTAATGCACTTATGAAAAAATATTGTTTAACATGAATTATTAAATAATTTCTTGTATTTTTTTATATTTATTTATTAAATATGTCTAGAAATTTAATTTTTTTTAAAGCAAAATTGTCTTTTTGAGAGTTATGATATTATGAATTATTTATAAAGCCTATGTTATTTATTCCTTTTATATATTTTGCTATATAATTTATTAAATTCTGCATCTTTACATAATGTTGTTTGTGCCTTTTATGTCATGCAAAGAAAATTTTATGGCTGGAATTGATTATAGTTACAACAGAAATAGTGTTCTTATCATTTTAGATGTTATTTTTCTTCACAGAATGTCTTCTATTAAAGAATTTGAATTTAAATATGGTGGTGGTGAAAAAGAAAGATCTGTGCTGTTGCAAGTGCCAATTCCTTTATCTGTGAGCATTCCAGAACTTGGATCTCGACTTTTGTCTCAGAATAAGATCCCATTTTATGTTAAGGAAGGTGAGAAATTAAATTTATTATAACTTTGATAGCATCATTTATTTAAAATTAGTTTGTGAAAATAATAAGAAAAACCATCACATATTTTGTGTTTTTCTTTAAAAGTTGCAAAAAATTTCACATTTGATAAAACTTTTTTTTTAACTGGATTTTTTATTGCATAGGAATGATTTATTATGATGTGAATTCATAAAATGTGTTTTTATCTACTAAATAGCTATTGTAGTATTTCATTCATTATCAATGATACTTTTTGTTTTTAATTATGTATTTGTAATTATAATTTTTAGTCTCAATCTTTTATAATTGGCAAAGAAAAACTCTAGATGAAACATTATGAAATCAGATTTTATTAAACTGCAGAATTGTTACATCATCATGTGCACTGACCATTGCTTGAATTTCATGGAGCATGTTATTAGCAGGGAGCCAAATAACATCTGTAGTGGTTTTTGCCCACTACCCCATCAATATTACCATCAAATATGTTATTTATACAACACTGCTACTTTTGACAGCAAATTCCAGAGTGTTAAAAATTTTTTGTTAACGTTGTAGTCAGGTAAATTAGTTGTCTAAATGGCATGTGAGACATCAACTTCACATTTTATGATCCTATCCTGAATATATCTAGTGGGATGCTTGGTACTATTCTCATTTTGGTTGACAGATGTAGAAAAAAGCATCTTGTTGCATGAAATCTTCATAAAAGAACATGCTTGTCCAAAAGGGATATAGTACCACCTTCATCTGAATTTTGACTTACAGTCTATTGACAGACACTGGAATGCATTCACAAATTATCACACTATTACAACTGAATTGCACTAAACTTTGAATACAATCTAGATAAGGGGTGCCCAACCCAAATGATTTTGCCAGCCACTTTGAAATGCATCGTAATTCTGTAGGCACATATAAAATTATGTATCCCCATATTAGATTTAGACCCACTATAGACATTATTCTGGAGTGAAAAATTGAAACAGGATGAGTTATTATTTTTTGTGTTTACTATTATTCTTACATGTAAACATAGATAATAAAATAATAATGGTACTAAATGCACATTGTAAGGAAATATATAACACTAAAAAGAAATACAAAAAATATATAAATATAAACGAAATAAAAAAAATGAAATCATTAAAAAATATTTATTTTACTACTGCTATATTTGTTTCCCTATTCTTTCACTGAACTTTTGCAAATCGATCTCAATTTGGGTATTTGCACATCATAAAATGGTGTTGCAAGTTTTATGTCCTTTATGTTTGAGCATGTTTTGTATTTGGTCAATTTCATTTTAGAAAAAAATTATTTGTAGGTGTAAGTTGAATTAAAAGCTGCAACAACTACAATTAAGAGTCTGGTTTGTTCTGCTATCAACAATCAACTGTGCGTATGTAGGAATGGTCACTGTATCACTGAAGCCATTTAAACTGAGACATAGAACTTGTTATATTAGATATTCCAAGATACGCCTCATCAAGAGTTTGCTGTAAGCTCTTAAATGAAACAAGCAATATATGTTATATATTTGCAAGAATATTATTTAAAAATTTATTTTTTAATATTCAATGTAGGCCATGGGTTGGCCACCTCTGATCTAGATGAATACCTCTTTTGGTGGTACTGTTGTTGCATAGGTATTATTGATTAACTACTGTCATAAAGAATTTATTTTCAAGACATAAGCATACAACCATTTTCCAAATAAAAATAATCCTTATAAAATAATTTCCTTATATAACTTAACTTATTTTAAATTGTACAACATTGTGCATATTATTGTATTTATTTTATACTTTTCTTTCTTTTAATTTAGATTTGTACAAAGCTTTAGAAAAATTTTCAAGGAAAGAAACAATTAAACATTATGACGAATTGGATTATCAAGCTATTAAAAAAATAAGAAATGCTGGAAATGAAGAAATAGACGAGCTAGTCCAAAAGTGGGCAAAAGCTTTTAAAGAGGTAATTATAAATATTTTTATATAAAAAAAAAAAAAAAAATAGTTTGAAAAAAAGGATGTATGAGTAAATGAACATAATTAAGCTATTTTTTTACACTGAAGGCTGATATAAAAAAAATGTGAATAATTGGAAACATAAAAGCATTTAAAAATAGATACTACATGCCAATCGTATTATTAGATTATTGAATTTAATAATGACAAAAAATAAATACACTTATAATATTTTCTTTTAACAATTTAAAAAAAAAAAAAATCTAGGATTGATAGCTGAGATTATGATATATAGTTTATTTCAAATTTTATAAGATCTCAGCAAAAAAACAAAAATCTGTTTAAGTTATTGGGAAATGTGTAGGTTTTTCCAAAATCGACTTAAATGAGAAATAATGAACCCATAATACTCAAGAAAAAAATAGAAAATCACAGGAAATACTATGCTCATCAATTTATTAGCTACAGAAAACTATATATTGTAAGAATAGGTCTTACCATGCAGTGAGTAGAAAATAATGTTAATGCAGGTAAACATTAATTGCAACATAAAAAATTGCATATAATTTGTTGTAATATGTATAATAAAATAGTATTTTTATATTGGGGACCATTTATAAAATTATCTTTGCAACGGAAATAATTAACTATATAAGTAATATAATATAATCTTGAATCTAAATTATGTATGGGATTATAAATATGAACCAACTAAAATATATCAGTTTTGTTATAATATTTGTTTAATTTTTTATTGTTATGTAAACACATACAGTGTGCCTAAAATATGGAGCAAAAATTTAAATATAGGTAGAGGCACAATATTTTCTGATATTTTGGCTGCTGTATGTGCAGAAATGTTGTTCCAGCATGATGGTGCCGTTGCTCACTTCATCCTTTTATTTACTTTGAAGCTATTTATGCCATCATTTAATTGAACAAGGTGGGTTCGTTTCAATTATCATCAGATTTAATATACATGGATTTCTCCTTCTGTGGGCACATTAAGAACAAGAACTAGGAAAGCCTCATTGAGTCTTAAAAGATCTAATGGACTGTTGCTGATAGAAATGTGCTTTGCTGTACCTGCCGTTTTTGCTAATGTTTGCCATTCCATGCACTGCCACAAAGAATCATTTCTCACTTTACTAGTCACTTTTTTGAGCACTTGTAAAAAGTTTAGTTATTAAAATGGTTGTTTATATCTATCTTTCTCACTTATCTGTCGTTTATATCGTCTTTATATGTTAGCCATTTCAGCCCACATATTCCATTACAAAATCTACTTATGTCAGTCCGTTCCACTGACTTTACATTTTGTCAGATATTTTAGACAGATATTATATTATATAGATATATTATATTTAGGTATGTGAAAAAAAAATATATACATTGAAAACTATTTCAAGATAAATGTATTTAACTCTGGATAACGTTTTTTTTTTTTTTCCTATTAATTTTATTTCCATAGTATTTTTTTAAATTCCTCAATATTTTAATATTTTCTGTCTATTATAGAGAATGTTATAAAACTGTTATGGTTCATAATTATTTTCAGGAATATTTTGTGTACATAAATCTTTGTAGATTTTTTATATTGAATATTTTTTTAAATAAATAGGACAATAACTTTAATTTCAATGGAGTATGTTTCAAAAAATAAATAAATGAATATATATATATTTCTTTTTTACTTTCCTTGTAGATTGTTGAAATTTGTAAAACTTTTAAATATACTTGATATTGACAGATAATTCAATATATGTTAAAATAAGTGTTAAAAAACACTTATTTTAACATATATTGAATGTACTTTAATAAAAACAAATAAATTAACTTATTTTAGCATGAAAATGCCATAATACATCTGAGTAAAACACTAAAATAAACATTAAAATGTGAAAGAAATGAAAAATATTAAAATTTTTGTTGATATTTTAAGTAAGATATTTAAAATATAAAAAAAAAATGTAATATTTTCATTTAAAAAACATTTTAAATAAGATATTTAAAGAAGTTATAAATTAGCAAAGGTAATCATGCAATATTCTAATATTATGCTGTTTGAATTATCATCCATTTTTTTTTTTTTTTGTAAAATATTTTTAACTATTTATCTAATTAATTTTAACTTCTTATGATAGAAATTTGTTATGGATATTTAAATTAATTCTATTTTCAGGAGCATATGAAGTTTGCTGAAGTAGAAGAACCATCTGAAGGTGCTACATTTCCTGAAATGTATCACAAATTAATTCATTCTCCGGCATTGGAAACTTTATTAAATTTAGAACATTCCTATGCATTGGCTGTTGGAGAACTTGTCCAAGCAAGAGATGAAGCTCTGACCCAAATGCAACAAAGGTAATAAGATTTTTCTATCATTAAGTTATGGTATATTTTATAAAAATGCAATATATTGGTTATAAACTTGCATTTCATTTTCATATTTAAAACTTTATAATTGTTGTAGAAGTCTTGCCCTGAAATTACAACTATTTGAAGAAAGTATTTTAATTACCTTTTGTTTAATATTTTAATAAAAATAGTTATATTTTATATATTATTATTATTTAAAATTTAGTTATACTTTTAATTAGACAAAATGGTTGTACAACTTCTTATAGACAGATATTTTATAATCATTTAAATAAATATGGTTAAAAAATAACTTTCTTATGAATTTATTCATGAAATCATATAAATGTACTTTTAAAAATTTAATATAAAATAGGGTATCTAAAATATTATTTTGGCAATATTTCAATAATATTGTAATGTAACCAAATAAGTTTTAGTGAATAAAAATTAAAGATAGGTACATTTCCTTTTGTTAGATTTATTTTCAAACACCTTATAAACTCTTTTTTGCTTTTATTGTTATTGTTATTTGAGGAAAGCCATATCTCTTACAATGTAATCTAATAATTGCTTCTAATAAAGGTAATTATGTACCACAATGGGTTCATTATAAAAAGTGTTTGAAAAGCTGATTTTAATTCCTCTTTCTTAAGCATAATGATGAATAATACTATATAAGTTTTTAAATATTGTTTACACTGTGTAGTTTCTAATTTTTATTATTTAATGCTTGAAATATCAGTTCTTAAATAAGTATTAATAGATGTAACATTTATAACTAAAAATAATAAATTATTTATGATTATAATAGGATCCCAAAACTCAATACATCCAGGTAGTAAAATTTGTGTTACATGTATGCATTTGTTTTATTTTTAAGAAAATACTAAAGCTGTCTACTTGACTGCATCCATATGTTACATATAATTTAATCTTCAAATAATAAATGGAGATCAAACTCGCAAGTTTTTTGCTCTGTAAATAGCCTTTTTTAGAAACTGTCTTTGATTAAATCATAATTGGGCATTCGTTATTTATCCAATGAAAATAGTGTATAAATTTACACAATTTCTTTATCCAATATTTTTTTTCTCTTAATTTTTTATGCTAACTTATTCTTAAAAATGCAATTTTCTTTTATAGGCAGTCTGATGAAATGGAAAGGGCAATTCCCAAAGTTGGAATATCTTTGACTGATCAAGATATAAATAACATGGCAACTAGGCATTTTACTGAAACAGAAGTAAATCGCATTCATTAAATGTAATATAAATGTCAAAATTATTTGTAATATATATATATATTTCCCATTTATTTTTATTTGATTTATGACAAAAAAAAATTTTTGCTTAAGAATATGTATTGTTTTCAGTTGCTATTCTGTTGTTTAATTATGCGATATAAAAATTCTTTTATTGAATTATTACTATAATATTTATGTTATGAATACATTCTTCATAAAAAATTTATATTGACAATTTATGCAGGAATATGCATTTATATGAATTTTTTAAATTTTTTAAAAAAAGTTAATACAAGCATATAATTTTTAATACATTTTTAAATGTGATCAGTTTTATAAATTTTAAAAATCTATTTCATTTAAATAATTTCATTAAAAACATTTTAATGAGAATTATTTTTTCCAAATAAGTAAATAATTTCATAAATGTGAGTATTCGATTTTTAAAATTTATTTGCATTTTTCAAATTATTAACTAAATGTGCCTGCCAGATATACTTCAAAAATTAATATATAAGGGGAGCATAAAGTCTTGCCCTAATTATGAAAAATTTATTATGGAAAACTATTATAATTATGTTTGTTTGGACATATTATAAATGTTATAAAGTTTTTAATAAGACCACATACTTCAGTAGATTCCAGAGTGTGCCCCCTTTGTACTTCGGAGAATGTCAAAGTGGTTCTCGCTAAATGTCCTTTAACATGCTGTCTGTAACAGTACTCGCAGCACTTTCGTCCTAACTGTTATTTCTTCAACATAACAACTTGTGAGGGAAAGACTCTGACCTTGGCATAGCCCCTCCAAAAAACAACAACAACCCAGAACAGTAATATCAGGGGAGCATGGTGTTGGTACATCCCTTTCATTCCACTGACTTGGAGATTTCTCATCTAGGAACTTATAACCTGAGGAACTGCTGTGATGAAGTGCTCCATCTTGCTGATAAATAATCCATTGCTATAACTGAAATACAATAAACAATTCCATAAAATCTAGGTAAATGTCAGCTATGATGTTTTTTCCATGAAGAATTACAGCCCAATAACCTTGTTATGCCCAAAGCAACCCTAAACTTTAACTGCTCTTTCACTCACTACCTGTGAAGATACATGTGGATTCTGTTATCCCGAGATACAGACATATTTATTTATCTTCCTGCAGACACAAATTGTTGATTCATAAGAAAGACAAATGAGATTTAAGTAATCATTTTCTACATCAATTCTGTTCAGATCTACTGCACACACACACTTGCACACAAAATTATTCAATGGTACCAAAATTGCATTATTATTACATTAAATGGTTATTTTGTAATACATTTTTATAATCCGGGCACGACTTTGCACTCATACTGTATAATGATATGTTTTATATTTGAAGTAGAAGAGAATATTATTTAGTTATGAAATAATACACATGTTACTAATTTAGTATCGATATGGCAAGGTACTTCTTAATTATATAATATCAAAAAGTTTTGCTTGTGTGTTATTTATTAATGTTGATATAGAAATTTTTTTCAATAAATTTAATATTTATAATGAATTATTTTTTAAATCACTTAATAATTATTAAGAGTTATTTTTTATATATTGTCATACTTATTGCCTGTTTATAGAGTATAACAGATTATTGGGAACATAAAATCAGCACTTTGAAAGAGACCCAAAAGAGGGAATTTCGTGAATGGGTGGTTAAAGTACATGAAGATTACCAAAGTGGTACAGGATCTCCTGGTTATTTGTGAGTCCCATAGTGATTATTTAAATATATATATTATATTTTTATTAAATAAAAGAATATTTATTGATATGCATAAAAATTTATTTCATAACTTTTCATTGAAAATATTTTGAATATGTAAGAATAAGTATATATGTATTTTGAATATGTATGTAAAAGCTTACCGAATAAAGAATTATTTTATGAGATGAGTTTAGATATTCATTTAATATGAAATTGAAAATATGTTATTATAATTTTACAAATGTATTTAAAGATATTTATTTACGTTATTAATTTTTTAATAAATAACTTATTATAATAATTAAAATTTGAACAAAACAAATTTGCCATTTTTTACTAATGTTGAATCTAACAAAATTCTTTTATAATTTTTCAAAAATTTTATTTATAGTATAGAAATGAAAATTTATGAATTAATATCTGTAAATTACATTTTATCGGCATATTTTATGTATAAAAATGTATCAATTAATAAAATTGTATTGTATTACGTTTATTTATTTCATTTATTCCCCAGGAAAAAACATTTACATTTCTATATGTTTGATGTATGAACCTGCAAAGTTTATTGGTTGTTATACAAAAGGATTTTCACAAGCTGGGGTCATCGTTGGCTCCTTGTGACACTTTTGATTTAAAATAAACCCTCCACTTTCATAAGTGGTATTTTTTAAACACAATCGAAAGCCCATTGTGCTTTATTTATTAAATTTATTATACTTCTCCCTATCATAAACATGAAAGCCTTTAGGCCTTTCACTTTGCTGCCTTAGTTCAGAAGTTCAGTTTGCTAACTATTGGATCTTTATAGGCTCTATTCATATTTCCTTTAATTTATCCTATAAAAATATATTTGTTGTCAATTTCTCTTATACATAAAATATTCATTGTTGTTTTTAATATTAAAATATATATTGTGTTGTATATGTATTTTTATTTGTTTATATGGATTTTTTCATTATTTAATTACAATCTTTTTCTACTAGACAAAGAGTGAGAGCACTTTCAGAAGCTGTTCCAAATGATAATGACAGCGACTGGATCCCCCAACCTCAGAGATTGGAAGAAAGTTTCACAATACATTTGGGTAATATTATTATTCAGTCATGTTTTAAACTTAATAATGAAAAAAAAAAAAATTTTTAATTTCCCAATTTGTGATATGGGTATAATTTGATTAAATCAAGGTTGTATATGGTGAAGAAAAATTGGATTCCAAAATGAGGAACTGTGGTTTCATTACAAGGTCTATTTGAAATATTTCAAAATTTTTATCATCCTAAATAAGGTATTAGTTCGCAATTAACTCTTTTCTATAATTGCATGGTTGTCTACTCAAAAATTATATCGTTTTCTTTGACGATTTAAAAAGTTATGGGCTTTGTTGTGATTTTGTGTTTCTTTTGGATTTACCAAAAAGAAAAATCCTGATGAGAATTTCCAGTTGTTTTTAAAAATACAGTTTTTATTCAGAACTGAATGCAAACAGCCTTTTAGAGTTTCACTAGATAAAATTCAAACAGACCATTCAAATTTGCTTTAGCGGCAATCCAAACGAGAAAAAAAATGCGAAAATCAACCAATTTTTTAAACTAGAACAGTAAACGCTTTGTAATCCAACACATACTGAGCTATGACAGTGCTAGATTAGTGATATTGCCGGATTATCGAGCTTCAATACAGTTTTAATAGGGATACTAAATATAAATCATTAAAACATACACATTTAATACATTGAAGCATATTCTAAACTTATGAAGACAATGCGAATATCCAACAAAGTATTTTTTTTCATTCTATCAACTACAAAATTAAATTCATACATTGATATTAGTTTAATTGAATATTCTTGTATGGATAAAAAAAAATCAGCACAAAAGAAAAATTTAAGATTGTACAATGACAGCAAGTTAAAAATAAAAACAAATTGCGACGAGGTACTCTGTGATACTTAATGTTTAAAAAAAAGTGTCTGATATCGCATTGCTTTTTGTGATTTGATCTGTTAAAAAATCATTGTGAATTATACACACATTTATGAATTCTGCAGATTTAGGAGTTAATCACTTATTTTACATATTTGTTAAATTTTGTTTACTTTAGAGCCATGAAATCTTCTAAATAGATGAATTTTATCAACAACAATTATCTATTTAGATGGAACATAACATCCATTTAATGTTCTCTATATGAATTTACTGCTGCTTTCTTGCAACAATATAATTAAAACAAAAATGTTACATTATGGAATGAACTGAATTCTTATATATCAGTTAAAGTGATTACTTTCTTCTGAATAGTAAATCTCAGGCAATTTATTTCAATACCATTTTTTATTTGATTTTATGCAATTGCTAAGATGGAAACTAAATATCACATGGAAAATCATTATGAAGAAAGAAAAAAGAGAATGGCTGTCTCAAAGCAGTAGAAAATGTGCAATGTTGAACATACTCATCCATCATAATCATCTTTGTGACTTTTATTATACATTTATTTATTTTTAACTAACTGTTTAATTTTTAAAAATAGTAGCTATTTTGAAAAATCTACTTATTAGAATTGAAAATATATAATTTAAGCCTGATAATTGAATGTTTTCATTTCTGTGCAGTTTTATAATAGAATAAAGGAAGAAAGTTTTTCAAAAGTATTCTAAATGTTGTCTGTCATAAAAAGCAATTTTTTTTTTCTAAACATATTTGTAATTGTGATAATTCAATCTTAACCATAAAAAATTCCACCCTATATATTTTTGTTAAAATTAGATTTAAGGAATAATGAATAATCTTGAATTATATACATGTAGTATACTAAGTGAACTGAAAACCTTTCTTAACAATTCTTGTGGTTAACTAGTATCAAAGTTAAGAGTGAAGAACTTCTTAGTGTGTTTCAAAAACAATTTTAATAGATTTCTATTGAAAACACTTAGTAATCAGAATTTTGAGAGAAAAATTTTCTTTAAATTTAGAAATCATATTCGTATTATTAAAATGCTTAATTTATGCTGTCTTATTTTTCATTTCCACCTATTTATGTTGCCTAAGGTTCTCAGCTGAAACTGATGCATAACCTTCGATTACTTTCTGCTGATGTGCTTGATCTTTGCAGACACAAATTAAACAAAGTTGGGTAAGAATGCTTCATGCTTGCTTAATAATATGAATGCTTTGTAAGACTGCTTAAAAACAATTATTTGCTTTATAGGAATGCTAGATTTTTAAACTGCCATTTTCCAGTTTCAGTAAACATAATACATTTTACAAAAATAACATATAAGATTTTAAAATAAGTTACAAAGCAAATTTTTGGAAAAGTATGCTTTATGTATTAAAAACTAATTTCATTCTCAATTAAAGCATTTTAATGTTGCTAACTATGTGATTTTTAATATGATAACAAAATTGAAATCTCAAGTGTTTGATTTAAAAGATTGGAATTCAAATAAGACAAGCAAACAAAAAATAAATTTCTGGAAAAAAATGTCCTAACAGAATAATACCATTGTGATTCATGTTTTGGACACACACACACAAAAAAAAATAAGACTTATAATTTAATTCTGAATGTAAAGGCACTTTAGATAAATAATTAATATAAAACAATATAAATACTATTCTACAATGGTTAAATTTTAAGCAAAATGCTAATAAATAAAAGGCTTATTTATTTATTAATCGGACTTTGTTAAAAAAGCAACCCAAAAATTTAAAATTGCTTTGTTGCTTAATTATATAATTCCATTATTGAGAAATCTCTTAGTAATTTTGAAATAAGATATGAATTTTGATTTTCTTAAAAACTAATATATAATCAATTTTATATTTGATAAATAATCATTTTCAAATAAAAAAACATATGCCATATACAAATACATCAGAAATAAGCCATATGTTACAACAACAGTTTAAATTTATTTGCTTAATAATTGCACAGAACTTAAAAATATAAATGTTAAGTAATAATAAAATAGATTTGAAAACATGCAATGTATCAATTTATTTAATTTTTAACAAAAGCAATTTTTTTCCATTGATGTTTATAGCTGCTTAATACTGTACTTTTCTAAAATTAAGAATTTTTTTTTTCTAATTTGTACGCAGAATTATAAATTTACAATGAATGAAATTTGAATAGAAAAAAATTGAGCCATTTTTATTCAATTATGTTTATTTGCTTATATGAATGTCCTAACAGAGTCGATATAAGGAATATTTTATTTTGTGCAGGATTGGGAAATCGATGAAAACATTTCTGACTTGGATTTTTTTATACCAACTCTTTTCTTTAATTTTATGTACAACAATCTTTATAATGGATTTAGAAGAATTTATGAAGCAAATTAAATGACTTTTGTTACATTTATACCTATAAAAACAATTTTTTTCATAACAAAGTACTTTAAAGACATAGTATTTGCACTCATTTAAAAAAAGTTCTTGTTCTCTAAATTTAAATAGATTTGAAATCATGCAATGTATCAATTTATTTAATTTTTAACAAAAAAAATTTTGTCCATTGCTAATAATAATTTTGAAAAAAAAAAAATAAAAAATTAAATAGAAAACTATATTAATTTTTTTCATAATCATTGATGATACAACAAGTGAAAGAAAAATTAATTCAATTAAAAAATTCTTTGTTGAAGCTTTAAAAAAAAAAAGAAAAAAAAAAAAGCCGAACATGAATTGCATGCATCATCACTCTAATAGTTATATCTTGCAATAGAATGCTGAGAACAAAGTTTGTATTTAAAGCCTTTCCTAACTGAGATTTAATTTTGTCATTTGAAAGTTGAATAATAAATCATAAGCATATTATGAAACATTACTTCTTTTAAAAGTTTTTTTTTTTTTTTTTACTGTTCTTTAACATATTTTTCCTCTAGGGAATTGTTGTTCCTCAGCCTCAACGACTTCAGACAGCCATATCTTTGTATTCAAATAATTTAAGCGGTCTGGTATTGCTTGTTGATAATAGAATCAATTCATACACTGGGATTAAAAGAGGTGCCATTAGTATATTTTACCTCATTCACATTTAAAAACCTTTTCTATCTAGGTTGCCAAAATGAAAACTTTTTATCCTTTAATGTTTTAAATATAACATAAATATAATTTTTAAGTTTCTTTATATAATGAGTCTTCTTATGTATGAATACATCTAATTTTATTTTTATGTAGTGTAATTTTATAAAAATAGAATGGTTTTCACAAAATTTTATTATTTCAAAAAAAAAAAATCCCATAAAAGGAATATTTTTAACATAATCATTTCTAAGAAAAGAAACGTGTAATAATTGGAAACTATCTTAAGATGTTTTTTATAAAATATTTTTAAAAATTTTTAGGAATATATATATATATATTATTTAACATCAGAAATTTTATTTTATGTTTTTAAAATTATTGAAAAAAAAAATTTTATTAAAAAATATCAAAAATTATTATCTCAATTAATTTTCTGCAGAAAAATGAAAAATATAATAAATGTTATATTACTGATAGAATATAAAAAATGTATTAGTTGATATAAATATGAAGCTACCAATAATACTTTAGCAGAAGCTTAACTCATCATTTAACATGTTTATGGTATAGTATATGATAAATAATGATTTTTTTGTTTTATTATTATAGAATAATTCAAAATTATTGTATTATTAATAAATATTTTAACACATTTTATTTTATTTTAAAGTATAGTTGGTCAAAGTACAATACCCCTATTGTTGTTTTACTACAACAGGGGTATTGTATTTTAATTGTTGTTAAAATTTTTTCTGAATAATATCTTTTTACATTTAAACAAATAAGGTACAAAAAAAAAAAAAAAAAAACGTTTGTCAACTATAATGAAACTGTCATTAAGTTTTACTTTTTTTTAATTTAAAAAACATGCTAACTGTCTAAACACCTTATCTATCTTTTTATTTATTATAAAAAATTTTTTCAAATCCTCAAATGATGCAATTTTATAAAGATTTATTGATGTAGAAATATCGGTTGTCAATAAAATATTCAATAATTTTTTTTTAGTTTGTATTAATATCTTTTAAATTTCATTATAAATATGTTAAATTTAATAAGTATGCAAAGCCATTAAAAGCAATATATTATTCCAACATATAAAAATATATATATATGTAAGTTTGATATGTAATCAATAATTATACTATGTTTTTCTTTTTATGTTCAGAATTTGCTGCTGTGTGCCAAATGTCTACAGAGTTTCATTTTGAAGACATCAACAAAGCTTTGGAGAGAATTCGTGAGGAAGGAGCAAGAGTAGCAGAATGGCGAGCCAACAATTCTGCACAAGGAGACAGCAGCAGTCAGAGCAGTAGTGGAAGATCTAATGGCTCACCTTCAGAACAGATTGTAAGTATTTGTTTATTCTTTTAATCTGTCCTTTAAAATAAAGAATTTAAGAATATTTGTAGAATTATTTTGTATAAACTTTTTAAAATTTCTGCTAGTACCATCTATGGTTTTAAAATGACTCAGTATTTTTTTTTTATTTTAACATTCCTTGTGGTCCTCATGAACCACTTATGTATACTGCAAACAGTTCACCGATGGATGGTGAGCAAAGGACACTGCCTTCCGGAAAAGTTTTATAAGGGTAACAGCCCCCTATTTACTTGCCATGTGGTAGATAAACTTCCACCAAGCAACCTCACTTTCGATGTGAGACACTTTTACACATTTCCACAATCATCATGGAGTCTCCTCGATTTTGAAAGCAGCAATTATAGCAATGCCGCCAACAGAATCGAATTTTAGTCTTCCAGCACACATTGCCACTGGGTCATTGTAAACACTAGAACTTTTTTAAATAGAATGAAACACAGTCACATATTTCATTCATTTCAACATTAGAATTTGTGATGGAAGTTGGTAGTGATGATCAAAATAAAACACATCTGTATCAGTTAGATTTGATTAAAAGTATTCCTTTCTATATAGATATGTATGGTGTGCAATGATAACACTTTATTTTGCTCCCTTTTCCAAATTCAGCTAGTTTGCTTTTCCTATAACTTGATATTTGTAGATTCTCTTTGTTTCTCACATTCTGCAAATTGTTTATCCCCCACATTTTTAATGATTTATTTTTGCTGGCTTCATAATTCATTAAATGTTATTCATATTTTCATTTTTTTTTTTTTCTCCTATGGTGAGCATTTAACATAGAATATTCTAATTATTATGTATAAAAAGAAATCAATGTAATTTTTTTCTCCATTCTTTATAAAATGTTTTCAAACGCAAAAATGTCATAAATTTTTAAGTAATAATTATGTTTCACATTAACTTCTATCTTTCAGATGGCTTTAATAAAAAGTAAGTAGTGGACATAAATTTAAACATAAAGTATATAATATTAAGTAATTTTTTTCTTTACTTTTAGAAGAAAAGACCGGTTACACTTAAAACTGGTGACTTCTACATTACTAGACATTCCAATTTATCAGAAGTTCATCTTGTATTTCATTTGGTAGTGGATGATACATTGCGATCAGCAGATGTTAATTCACGTCATCCGGTTATTCTGGGTCTTCGAAACATTCTAAGAGTTGCACATGAACATGATGTATGTACAGTTACAATACCTCTTTTGCTGGTCCATGAAATGTCTGAAGTAAGTTTTTTTTTTTTTTTTTAATTAAATAAAAACAATTGTTTTTCCATAATATAAATATTCCAATTTTGAAATGCAACAAACATGTATTGCCAGAAAATGAAAACACAAATCATTAGTTATTTTTGCAACATGCATATGAGATGAAATTTAAATTCAACTCATAATAAAATGGTTTTTTGTAGTAATTAAATTTGTAAATTTCTGAACTTAAGAACTAAAATTTCTTTATTCGAAAAAGAAAAAAAAAAAAAAAAACTGGTTTATTATTATATGATTAAAAAAATTTTTCTCATAAATTATATTATATTCATTATTAATTAAAGTTTATAGTAATTTGACATTCTTATTACATTGCAGTTAAACACCAGACACAAAAATGCCTGTTTTCATGTTACAATTTTATCAAAATCCACATCTTTTATCCTTTAGCAATATCGCAAAATAAGAAACCACCTTTTAATAGACTTACAATTCAGATTTTTTTTTTTTTCAAATTCAAATCATGATACACAGCATACTTTCATACAGATGTAGTATTACATTTGTACTTGCATACAGCATCTGGCATACAAGTTACAGAGTACCAATAGTGATAGAATCCTCGATATCTATCTTACAAGTATCGAATTTGAATTTAGAGTTGGCTGCATAATTAATAGTAAGTAAAAAATAAATTTTTTTTTAAGTAAAAGTGACTGTTAAAATTTTTTTTTTATATCCCTTTATTTTGCTTTGTAATTACATCATATTTTTTTTTTTTTTGAGAATTACACACTTGTAAATTATAACTATAAGGGTTGAAGTAATTTAAAAAAGCAACATATAATAAATAAGAAAAAAAAAAAAAAAAACTAGCAAACTATATGTGAATTTTCTAACTTGCTATTATTTTTTTTTTTTTTTTTACTGGGAACAGGAAATGACAATTCAATGGTGTTTAAAGAGAGCAGAATTGATGTTCAAGTGCATTAAAGGCTTTATGATCGAAATGGCTTCTTTGGTGGGCGATGAAACCAGAACTGTACAATTTTTAGTGCCAAAAGTAATATTTTATAATGAATTTTTAAAGTGTAATATAATAATTAGCTTTAAATGTTTCATTAGTAATTTAAGTTAATGAGATATATGTAAAAGCGATTTTAAATTATAAGCCATTTGGAATTAATTTTGTATGGTACATGGAATGTGAAAAATTTATCCAGTAATCCCATACTATTAGTTTAGAAAGAGATATCATTTCTAATTACTTTTGAAAACTTTCATAAGCAAAATGTTTGTCTATAAATGATAAATATCTTGGATCAATTTCTAAATAGTCTACAATTAACATAAAAGTAATTAAATATATAATTATCCAGATTTTTAAAACATTCCTTAAAATTTTGAAATTTCATATGCTATTTTAAATTTTTTGAATATTTTTCGACAGCACTAAAAATTCAGTAATATTATTATGCAATAAAATAAATTATTTTGTCTTTCATTTTTTGTTTTAATAACATCAATAGCAATTTCAAAATGTTTTATCCCACCGAATAATGAAAATGCTAGCACTCAGTGGTAGGAGGGAAAAAAAACTGTTTTGCTTTTAACATAACTTTTTTTTAATTTATTCATTTATTTTCAGGGTATTTCTGAAGAACTATTTTCAAGCTTATCTAACTTATTATCAACTGTCTTCAGAATATCAAACCCAGTTGTATTAAAATGAAAAGTTACTAACATCTTGATTGTTTCCAAAACACAGAAGTGAAGATATTAATTAATTTATTAAAAAATGAAAATTATACATAAAATACAAGAAAGAGAAATAAATCTGCAGACATAAATGGATCAACCCCAAGCTGGACTTGTGGAATAATATAACACCAATTTTCCATTGATGTTAAAACACTGAAAGGAAAAAGTATTTGTTATAAATTTATGTATACTTAAAATAAACCATTTTATATAAAAAAAAAAAAATGAACCTTGATATTTTAATTTATTGTTCAAGTCTTATTATTTTTATGCTGTTGTAAATTTTTACATTTGACACGAATATTTTTAGCATCCCAATTTCTGCCAGCTACATGTTCATTTTCTTTTCTCAAAAATTAATCTGCATATTCATTTCAATTTTTTAAAAAACCAATAACTGTTTTTGTTTATGGCATTTATATAATTGCATAATTTAACTTTAATTAAAAAGAAGTTACCTCAAAAACATTTCCCACTTCTGAATCAGGACTTGGAGCAAAAGACTGGTTCACATAAAGAAACTGAAAATATTACATATCTAGATTAGCATTTTTTATAAAACATTATTATAAGATACAAAATAAATATTTTATGAATCACATAAGTTAAAAAATTTATGTCAGTTTACTTGAAATTACACAGTCATTCAAGATGGCTGATTTCTAAAATAGAATACAAAAATTCTACTCTTTTTACACAAATTCAATCACAATAATAATTGGTAACATTTATTAACAATCTCTACCTTAAAAAAAATTAATAAATAAAATAAGATTCTATGCAATCCTTTTTGCCTGAAAATGTTTAAAATAAATAAAAAAATTAAATAGCAAATAACAGATTAGTCAAATAAGTTTAAGAAATACTATGTAGCTGGATTCATATAAAATCATGTTGCCAACTACTTTTTATTTATAAACGATGAATAAATTTTATCTTTTATTTATATTAAAACAAGTTTAGAAATTTATAATATTTTGAAGGATAATAAATAAGATCTTTTTTTGCTGTTGAAAAACAATCTTCTAGAGAAATTTAAACTCTCATAAATTTGGTTTTATGAAAATATAAACGAATATTAAATATAGTTAGAAAGTTAAAAATACGGGCTTTGAAAAAAAATTAAAAAATCGCCATCTGTGTTTTTTAAAGTACTTTAATTTGCACCATTTTCATCTTCAATTCTTACTTTGTTTTTTTTTGTAACCCTGTATATACCTTCCTTATGAAATCATTTAAAAATAAAAATCAGAATACAAAATTTGATCAATGACGCAGTATATATGCTAATTCGTAATTTACAATGAATTAAATCATTTACTAATTGAATATTTGCTATCGTTCTAAACACAATTCAGAAATTTTTCCTTTTCCTTTTTTTTTTTTTTTTTTTGTTATTATTAAACAAGTAATTATAAAATACACAACAAAAGAAGTACAGTTAAATGTAACAAAATCAAATGTTTCTTGTAAATATATTACATATAAAGAAGAAGAATTTACTGATATGACATTGAATAATTTCATTTTATTAATCTTGGAAATTGATGTCAAATTATAGAATTTATGCTCAATTTAAATTTTATTGTAAATGATTATTCATCCAGTATGAGTATACTAGTTAAGATGCATTAAAAACCACAGGTTTAAAAAAATCTTTTTTCCTCTTTCTTTCAAGGGGAAAAAGGTTTTTTTTACTTAAGAAATCTAATTCTACTACTTTTTTATTCAATATATTTTTGCGCTTTAAACAAGCTCTTATTGTAAAAAGAAAAAAATGGGAAATACGTACAACTGCGGCAGTTGAATCCAATTTCATGTACTGTCTGAGAAACCCCATTATTTTTGCTATGGTGCAGTTTCTATCCACAACCCACTTCTTGTTTTTGATGATGGGTGCATTTCCAGTTGGTTTCAACCATACAGTCACTAAAAAAATAAAATAAAAAAAATTAAATATTTGCAAGAATTGAATTGTAATAAAAAATCAAATTACATTGAAATCATCAATGAAAAAAAAAATTACAACTTGCACTCAAAAAATTATAAGAATATTAAAAAATAAATTCAATCAAGGTGGAAAAATTCTTATTGACATATCATCAAAGAAAAATATGTAAACAAAAAAGTACTAATGCAACTTTAAAAATGGTTAACAAACAAAAACCCTCACTGGAAAAAAAAAAATAGTTTTATAAAATTAGAAAACTTATTGAAAATTTAAAAGAAGACTTTAATTTTTTGTGACATGAAATTAGCATTGAAAAGTCAAAATGTTACTTTATAAAATCTGCAGCATTCTTAATTTATAAATAGATATCATGATCTTAATAAGAAATTAAACAGAATTATAGTTAATTATAAAAAAATTCAGTCACTTTTTTTATTAGATAGAAAGACCAAAATTTTTAACACATCAATTAAATTATGTAAATAAGACTTTTCTATTTTAAACGTATATTATATTATATATTTAATTTTTACTATTTGAATATTTAGATTCTAATTGCAATATTTTTAAACTAATTAATAAATTAGCTAACATTTTAAGTCAGTTATGATTAAAACATAATGGCAGACTTTTTTACATTTTCTAAATTTATAATCAATGTTATTGAATAGTTGCATATTATTGAAAATATTTCTTCAGCAGAGAATAAAAAAAAAGGCTTTGTAATTTAAGCAAAATGAAGAAAACCATGTAATGAAGAGAACTATATTTCAACAAAATAAAGCTATTAAAATAATCACTTTGTAAATTTCATAAAAATTACAATATAAAAAATTGCTTTGCTTTTATATTATAAATCAAAGAATAATGAAACAAATGCTTTATTTCTATCTCTGGAATTAACTAATTCTAATTCAACATTAAAAACTAACATAAATACAACAAAGCATTAAAACATAATTGCTGAAATTTTAACTGCAGAAATTAAGACAGAATATATTCCATAAGTATTTTGAACATTTAGGGGAAAAAACATGAATACAACAACTTCACAACAAAATATCATTGAATACAAAATGGCAAGTTCTGTTTTTCTAACTACAGAATATTTTTAAAATCAATAACAATATTTATGTATTTTTAAAAA
The DNA here is from genome assembly GCA_021605095.1 of Caerostris extrusa. Lineage (NCBI taxonomy): Eukaryota > Metazoa > Arthropoda > Arachnida > Araneae > Araneidae > Caerostris > Caerostris extrusa. Next base: position 33,743 of record BPLR01013193.1, read on the forward strand.
CTCACTTTTCCATTTCAGACAAATAATAATTTATTTGTAAATGCAAGAAATAACTCACAAAAATGTTTTAAACTTATCTATTTATAAACAGATAGAATATTGCTTAAAATTAAAGACAATTAAGAATGAGACTGTTTCAAAAATTCATTAGAAAACAAAAATAATTTTTAAACTGCAATATTCATTATTCTATAAATCTGAAATTCTCAATAGATAGCTCATAAAAAAAATAAAAAGCTTAAAAATGGGCGTTTAACAATATTTTATTCTACCATTTAAAACAATTCATTTTTTAAAAATATCCAAGTATTTTACAAAAATTGCCATAGACTATAAATAAAAAGGAAAATTTTCCGGATACAAATATTTGATATCTCAAGAAAAAGTTTTAGATGTGGAATTTTTATGTGAAAATGATAATACAAAATTAATTTTTTCAAATTAGTTTTGAATCAATTAAAAATTCTGTTAATACATTAATTACTAATTATGAAATTATTTCTATTGAAGAACACATTTTCTTCATATTTGAAGGAAAAAAATGACTATTTTGTTAAATAATTTCTTAATTATATTATTTATAAACATTTGTTGCATAATAGCTTGAATAGTTATACGAAATATATCATGTAAAATTTTTAATTATAAAATAATGTGATTTTTATTTAAAAAAAAAATAATCAGAAAATAGGCAAAGTATTAAAAATACACTTTTATTTTAAATACCTAAAAACACATTACAATATGAAACAATGAAAATGCAATAAAAAAGGCACATACAAATATATGATGGGAAAAATACATTATGTGAAGAATAAAATTTAAGCAGAATTTTTTTTTTAATGAATTAACCAGAATGTAGACATAAGTTAAAATGAACACAAATATTTATGTGTATCACAGAAAATAATAAACTCATTTAGAGATTGAGCATGAAACAAGTATAATAGGAAAAAGCAAATCTCATAATAAAGAATGAAGAGATGTATTCTATAGATGAATTATATGAATGCTTTTTAAATAATTTGTACTATAATTACCACAAATTCTTCTTGAATGGCATGTATACGGTGACAAAACAAATCACATACAACTCAAGAATGAATAAATTATTTAACAAATTTAAGAAGTAACTCTTTAAGGCATATTGGTACAACTATACTTTTACTTTTTAAATTATTTTTCCAGCAATGTAAAGGGGTATTTATTAATAAGTCAGATGATTTTTTTTTTTTATAAAATTACAATAGAAAAAAAAAAAATGTAAAATGAAAATGTTATTTAATGATAAAACAAAGAAAAATTGTGCTAATAAAAAAACTAAATATCATACAGCATGAATGAATATCAGATAAAATAAATAAATAAATACGATAACAAGTGCATAAATCTAAAATTTATTCATTATTTGATAAAAATTTATAACATTAAAATGCATATTATAAATTTATATTAATTTTGATTAATCTTTTAAAAAGAACTGTTTGAAATTGACACAAAAATTAACCAATAATTTAAAATACTAAAAATATTTTATTTGCATAGTAAAAGATTAATTTTATTACTTTCAGAAACAAGAATTGATTCTAAAACAAATCAATTACTTTGTTTAAATTTTAAGAATTAAATCAATATTTAACACTACCTTAGAAATAATATTATTATACATATACAAATAATTAAAAATAATCAATGTTATATTATTAATAGAACAGAGCTGTTTTATTATATGATATTTTATATTATATGAAAATTGAATTAGTTCAGGAATAATTTAAAATATCCTTTCTTAATATAATTGCCTAATAATTTATGAATTCTTAAAATATATATACATATAACTTTTGACTATGAATTTAACACAAAATTGGAAACTGCCGAAAACTTGCATTAAAAATTAACCCAATACAATATATATAATATATAATAAGGCTATAACTCCAGCACTCGACAAGTTTTTTAAAATTAAGAGAAATTACCAAATTAATACCATGAGTGCTTTTTAAGAGCTAACTCAGTCTTAAGCAATATTTTTTTGATAGAATTGATTTAAAATTAATTTGTATTTTTCCTTTTATTCTTTAGAAATCTAATAACATTGCTAAGCAGGAAACATTTATTGCATATTATATTTACTTTGATATGTACTAACAAAAAACAAAACAAAAAAAAAAAAAAAAAAAAATGCATTAAAAACTATAAAAATTAAATTTAAAAATACACAACCAAAAGCAATTTTTAGAAAGACAATTTGGAACATTTTGCATAAAGTCACATTAAGATGAGATATTAAAAGTGGTTACAGACTTCAGAAACCTAATTGTCAAAACAAGTTAAATGCATGATACATTTCACTGCTTTACGAATATTAAGTATTAAAAGGATTTTAATTTAAAATATGAATTTATTACACACTTATTTTGATTTTGCAAGTTTTAAAAAAAATTCACAATTTTTTTTAAATAAATTTTGTTATCTTCACAATATATAGTATAAAAAAATAATTCTGAATAACTTTACAATAAATTTATGACTATGTTATATTTGGAAGCACCAATCAGAAAAAAAAAATTAAAGTTATATAATTATTTCAATTAGTTTGAATCTAATAATAAATTAAAATACAATTTTTATTAAAAAATAATGTATTTACTTAATTCTTAAATATATAATTTTATTGTTTTTCTTATTTATTCTTCAATCACATTTTTGGACTATATATATTTTAACAAGTTGCAAATATTTTTAGTTATTATTACAAAAAAAAAATTATCCTATGCATTTATCACTATATTAAAATTAAAAAGCAAATATGTAGAAGTATTTTAGTATATTTAAATTAGATTCATTAACTTATTAGGTATATATATAGGTTAGACATAAATATAAAAGTACAATTATAATTAAAAAGGACAGTTTTTAATTTATAGTTGAGATTAAAGTAATATATTACAAAATAAACATTTTCAAAAAAAAGAAAACAATGAAATCATGAATACAAACAAAAAGAATAGATGAGAAACTACATAACAAATGAAAATAAGTCATGAAAAATAATCATCAACAAAAATCCCCCAAATATAGGATTAAAAAAAAACCAACTAAGTCAAAAATTATATACCAATAAAGATTGTGATATATACCACTAAAGAAATAGAATACCTTAATACATTTACTGACATTACCCATTTTTTACAGAAAAGTATAAAGCTTTGTATTAATGGATTTATTAATCTATTGTTTTCTCATTAATACTAATACACTTAAATAAACAATGGTTTAAAATTGCAGAGATTTTAACATTTCGAATCTCTTTCCGTCTTTTAATTAAAATGCATAATTTATCACAAGCATGATATTCTTAAGGAGGGGATTGAAAAATGTATAAAAATAAGAAAGATATAATAATTCAAATGCACTAGAACATAATTAGATATGTACAATAGAACATTAAAATTACAACTAAACAAAAAAAGTTTTCTCAGGCAAAAGTAACTAAAATACATGTTTTTAAGAGTTAAAAAAAAAAAAAAAAAAAAAAAAATGAAATTCACATACGGAACAAGACACTAATTTAAAAATAAGCATTTATTGAACATTGATAAAAACAATAAAAGTGCAATTTCCCTATTTTTACTCACTAAATGTAGTAACCCTTTAGCTAATAATCTTTTGATTAAGGGCAAACAAAATTAGAACATAATAAATATTAAAATTGGTTGAACATATATATGAAAAAACCCAATTTATACTGAATGACGGTTTTACAAAGATTATATAAATAACATATCAGATGCAAATTTAAAATTTCTATAAAATTTTAAAATAATGTGGGGTTTTATTTTATCTACATAACTTTTGTATTTTTCCACTAATTCTTCAATAGATTAAAAAAGTATTTCAAGTCCAATATTACAAAAGATTACAGCATTTTAAGGAAGCACTTTATTCAATCATACAATGTATACCTAATCATAGAAACAATACAATCATTATAAATAAGTGGACAGATATATTATGCCACAAATGCCATATGAAGCTAAAAAACTTCCTGTTAACCTTGCTGTTGTTTGTATTGCTTTCAACCAAATACGACAGCATTTCCATCAGCTCATTGTGTCGTTGAGCCTGGAGTGTTTCTCTTTTTTTTTCTATTTCCTTATATTCAGTCCAAGTATTTTCTAACCACAGCATAAGCTCTGGCATACTATTATGGTTCGGCATTATTTTCTGGTCTTCACTGTTTTTGCGCTGGGAAGTAGAATTTGCTGTTGATGGTCTAGAATTCACTTGGCTTGAATTAGAAGCAAATGAAAATGGTGATACTTCAACTGTCATTTTCACAGGCTCATTGGCTTTAAAACAATCAAATGAGGATGGGTGTTGATGGAGTTCGGTGAGTCGTTTGAAGAAGGCACATTTTTTTTTATCTTTGTGGGTCTTGTTGTATTTCATAGTTTTTTCAAAAGCGGTCGAAAGAATGCTCCATTTTTTTTCAAGTTCTGTTGGAAGAATATTGTATCCCCGCCGTTTCATAAGAGCAGACATATTGACCCACAGGTTACCTTTACGAAAATTTGAGTTTTTGTGACTATCTTGATAATCTTTCATTAATTCCAAAAATTTCATTGTGATAAGGCTGTTCCAGTGAACTATGGAAGAAAGAAACAAATTAATATCGTAAAAAGCTACTACAATAACAACTTTATTAAATTGATAATTTTAAGAATAAAATTGAATAAGAATATTAAGTTTCCTAGTAAAATAAAGAGTAATTTTTTACATTTTCTAATTGAAAGATAATCTATTATTAAGTCAAATGATATTTTGTAGTAATGATAAACCTATGGAATTTAAAGTGCAAAATACTTTCTAACGTAAGTTTATGAGAGATAATAAAATGCTAACAATAAGAAAAACAAAATCTACTTAGACAAATCTAAAGACATTTTCATGTTAAACAATTAGTAACTAAAATTCTCAGATAAAACCTTGATTTTTCATAAGATATGGAGACTCATTCTGTCAATTTCTCAGATAAAAATTACAATTTTATTATTTACTACTAGTTATTATCAAATTAGAAGACATCATAACACATTAATTTGTCTTTATTTTTGGGGGAAAATAATACTAATCAATGATTCTAATAAGGTACTCAACCCAATATAATTTTTTATTAAAAGATAACATAAGATATGGGCACAACAACAGGATTCTGTTTTAACATCAAAACAAACATTTGTTGCCAACCCCCAATATAAATTGATATTTTATATTGCAACAAATTGCATTAAGGACTCGAAACATTTCATTTCATGGAATTGAAATTCAATTTAAAAATATTAAGAACTAAGGTAGTAAATTACAATTTTTTATAGCGTACATACTAAATCACTTTATTCTTCTACGGATCATAATCATATCAAAATGGGGAAATAGTTTAGTTATCAAGAAATTATACAATCATGTAGATTGGTTAGTTCTGTTTGGAAATATTTTAGTAGTTGTTGAAAAAGGGTTTTTTGTTTTTTACAATTATCTGAAACTTCTTCACTTTGCCATTCATTAAACATATTTAAATAGTTTGCATCTCCTGATGTGCACATGGGTATATGCTAAGCAAGATCTGTCATTTACAAAGTAAATTAATGCTACCCTTAAACAAGTAATCAATACAAATTTTCTGTATTGTTGCACCTATATTTCCTTTTATGCAGATATATGCTTTGAATAACAGAATTTGAGTCAATATAATGCTTTTGATTTTGTTTAACAATTTAAATAATATAAATAGATAAAGGAGAAGGATTGTAGAAGGAGGGAAATATATACTTACAAACATTTGGTGAATTTGAACTAGAACTAGTTTTCTTCTTAGGCGATTCATTTTTTCCTTTGCCTGTAGCTTTGCATTTGTGGCCATGCAAGTCCTGAGATGTTTTAAACTTATCCATACAAAGACCACACTGAAAGAGTTGCTGCGAACGACTTTTTGAATTCATTTTCCTTTTAATAGCAAATCTAGTGCCTTTATGAACAATTTGAGTAGCCTTTCTCTTTTTAGTAGTAACAACAGTTCTCAGGTCTACATGAGAAGCAGGGACAGGCTTACTGGAAGATGACTGAGAAACAGACTTACTATTTCTCTTACTAGTAGATGAACGGAATGATACATCACTTGAACTATTTCCATTACGATCAAAACTATCCATACGATCAAAATAATCTAAGCTATACAATTCTGCCAATTCATCTCCAAATTGCATATTCCTTTTCTCAACATGTTTTAAATTATAATTAACAATATTTCTATATCTTGTTCGTAAATACTTCATTTTGTTACGAACATGATCTGGAGTTGTATCATATCCAATCATTTGTAATTCATTAGAAATATCTTCTAAAAGTTGCCTCTTTGTATAACTGCTGTCTTTAAACTTGGGTATATAAACCTTGGCTAATTCAATTAAGGATCGTGTTTCACCTTCAGTCCACACTGAAAAAAATTCAATTATTAAAATAAACAACCAAATTTATAATATAATTGAAATTAAACTGATAAACTGCAAAAGTAAAAATGAGAGCAAAATTTTCCACATAAAGCAATGTATAATCAGGATTAATTAATATTTCTAGAAGTAAGAAATTAAATACTAAAAACTTGTAATTTATATTCAGAATACACAAAGGGTACTTTGCGTGATAGCGGTACCTTGGCGGTTTTTTAAGTGTCGCCAATCTAACAGCTACTAAGGTTACCAAACCAATAGAATAGATTGGCGCCACTTAAAAACCGCTAAATCTGTAGCTGCGGTTGGCGCGTATGCTCTTTATTGGCGCAACTGTCGCTAAGGTACCGTTAATACGTAAGTACCACAATAAGTTAAAATACTTAAGATTATTTATATCTTAAAATTAATATAGTTGGTTACATTTATATACATGTTTTGTTTTCTCGTGCAAAAAAAAAAAAAAATACAAAATATGTACAACCTTTTGAATTTACCAAAAATAATCTGAAAAAATTAGAAGAAATTTACACATGAGAAACATTCCATTTATAAAAATAATAAAATCTATAGTTGGCATTGCATATAAAATTTCAAATTTTTTTTTAAATATACTTTCCCAAGTTATCTAATATAACATCTTTATTAAAATTATACGAGAAAAAAAGATTAATATTTTTATATTTAAGGTTTTTATGTAATTCCATTTGCAATAAAATATTAACAGTATTTTTCTAAGATTATTGTAATGGCGAATATATTTTTAGTACTTTACTATTAACCACACACCATTGGAAAATGTCAAACTGCTCGAGAATAGAATTCCTGATGTAGCAATATGAGCTATTAATTTCTGACAAGCAGTTAATATGAAAGAACCCCTATTTTTAATAATCAAGAATTTTGAATTATTTCATTCAAAGTATATTTTCATAAGATGTTTACAGAGTCACTCACAAAATTTCCAAAATTATTATATGCCGATAAATCAATGCTCCAAATTAATAAGTAATTCGCTTTACTTATAACTTATACTACTGTGTCCAAAAAAAGTAAGATCAGTTTTTCAATTTAAATTTCCGGGCATATATTATTTAAATTTTTTTTTTTTTTTTCTTTTCTTTTTTTAGGTTGTTGGCACTGTCCTTGACAACTGTGCGAACTTTTAGGTCAAAAATATTCATTAGTGCTTGAGTTACGCTTCGTTTTGTGAGATGCTAAAAACTGATTCCAGCAATTTTTGAAATGGCTCTTCAATCGACTCAAAACGGTGTCACCAGAGTGGTCTTTTGAGTTTAGGGAATAACCAGAAGTAGCACGATGCTAAATCAGATGAATACTGTGGTTGTGGACCGATATGGGTCTCATTTTAAGTGAAAAAGTCACAAAGAATCAGTGCAGTGCAAGCTGGCACATTTCAGTGTTTTCGGTACCAATCAAGATTTGACAAGTTGAGGCCCAAAACATCTTTTAAAAATTCCAACATCATCAGCAAGGTCTCTAATTGTAAATCAATGGTTTGCAAGCACCAAATCTTTAATTTTTTGGACGTGAGCTTTGTTGGTTGAAGTTAGTGGTCCACAAGAGAGCTCTTCGTCTTCACTGCTCTCTCTGCCTTCTTTGAACTGTTTTTACCACTTCTAAACATTTCTTCCCGATATAGGAATGCTCACCAAATGCCTTCTGCAACAATTTATATGCTTCTGCAAACAAAATTTAACGCAAGTTCTTGCTCAATTAGGTCAGACATTTCAAAAATTGCTGGAATCCGTTTTAGCATCTCACAAAACCAAGAGTAACTCAAACACTAATGAATATTTTGATGTAAAATTTCAAACAGATGTCAAGGACAGTGGCAACAACCTAAAAAGGAAGGGGAAAATGAAATACCATAAGCCGGAAATTTAAATTGAAAATTGGTCTTACTTTTTGGACACAGTAGTAATCTCTCTTTTCTACTATTTTTTATCTCTTTTATCAATATATAGAACTTTTAATCCCAAAAAAAATTGACATGTAAAAATTAATTTCTGAAACTTTTTGTGCATATTTAAAATATTACATTTTTACAGCACACACACATATATATATATCATTGTATCTTATAAATCTCAATTCTTTTAATCGATGAACTTTTCTAATAAAGGAAAATAGTGTCAGTTAAAACTTGTCTAATTTTTTTTTTTTTATTAGTTTTAATACTTATAATGAAAACTTACAAATTAATTATTGAAGTATATGATAGAGAAATATATATATTTTTGATAATAAATAAATAGAATGTTAAAATTTAATGTACAAAAAATCTTTGAAAAAGGTATTCAAAAAAAAGCATGATATAAAATTAAAATTAGCATCTCTTTAATTTGTCAGAAAATTCCATTTTGAATAATATTTTGATAACACAGTGAAATAACTATTCTATTAAAATATATTGTTAAAAAGAAAACCTTTAAGCAATTCATACGTATCAAAACTTTTATACAAGTACTTCTTAAAATTTATTTTTGAGATAAATAATTTTCATTTGATTATTTTCCTATTAAATAACATAACTGACAGATACATAAGTTTATGAACTGCTAACCAGCTTTCTCATAAAAAAAATCAACACATAACACCTATTTGTTATATTCTACAAATTTTGTTTTCAAAATGAATTATATACCATTTTAAGTATGAAACTATCTTTAAATAATTATAAAAGAACTTATTATACACATATGTAGGCAAACATAACAATTATTCAATATTTATTTCAAAAATGGCAGTATAAAATTTGAAAACATCAATAACATTTGAAAGTAGAAAATTAAGAGTGTAGTTGAAGAGAAAGATTATCTTACCTTTTACAAGTACATGAAGCAAATGCCATTTCCTGAAAAGCACATGTATTCAGACAAGTGCTTTGTAGCAGGCATGCTGAAGTCATAAAAATTTGAACATGCAAATTGAAATAACCAGTTTTGTTAAATTTTGCATCCATTAACTTTTATTTTTAAGAGAATTTCAAACATATTGTAAACATTACAATGTTTTCAAATTCCATAAGCCCAATTAATTTTACAAAAAGGCAATAAATACACAATACAATAGCTCTCCATTGCATCAAGCAAGTTGGAAGAAAAGAAAAAGCCTATTGTACCGAAAGAGCATTACAACTGTTTTTTCTTTAAAAATGCAGCAAAATATATGAAACCCATTGAGACACTATGCTTTAAGAGTAATTTTACAAATTAAATGTGTCAGTATGTCTATGTAAGTGATAATTGTACTGTTGTATTTGGAAAATAAAGGCAAACTGTTCAATGAAACAAAATTAGTGAAAAACAAATTGAATTATTACTATTTAGTAAATTTATTTTATTGTTCTATTGTTGTGTAAGAATATAAAAGGCATAGAATTTTATTCTCTATTGCAAAACAACAAAATTAATTGATTAGCAATTGTAAATTATACATGATGTCTGCATTTCATGACAATGTTTGTACACATAAACAGAACCAAAAAATAAATTCATAGAAATAATCTTTTATATGTACTTTTTTTTAAATTCATATAGCAGAGCTCATTAATATAAAATATAGAATATCTTTGATTTAAGTAGCGAATTGATATTGAAATAATATCTTTTGAAACACTGAAAATCAGAAAATAGAAACTATTAATACTTGAATCAGTAATAAAAAAAGCTGCAAGGTTTTAAAATTTAAAAAAATTCAGTATATAGTATATTTTATTACAATACCATAAAAGGAAATTTACATGACATATACTTGGGAACAACATTAGTTGACCGGTGCCCAATACATGAGCAAAAATACTTCTTAAAAATTAAAAGTCAAAGCGAGCCAAAATGTATATTCAGATTCATCAAGAATCAATTCATAGTATACGTCCAAATGACCATCAAGGATGCTGTTTCTTGCAAAACTTATCAATTAAAAAGGGCTTTTTAAATGAGGATATAACTCTAGTGGTAATTATGAACAATAATGAAATTCTTTGGAGCCAACAGCATCCACTTTTAGCAAATCAGAAATTATTCTCTCTCTTTCTTCTTCTATAAGAAATCTATTTTTCTCAGTATATCATATAAAATTAAGAAAATTTTAAAAATATGAAAAATTAATTAATTGCACAATAAACAGTCAAATATCGATTATTTTAGAATAAGTTATTCAACATCTTTGTTTTGCCATAAACTTGAGTTGTCTGAAGAACTATATTTTTTCTGTGAGCACATCAATCTTGTAATATAAGAATCACAGTCAACTTACATTATGACCAAATACAGAAAAGTAAAAAAATATAAAAATTTACAAAATGTCCAAATATAACAGCTTTATTTTTTTTTTTCATTGATTGTCAAGAGTTTCTTAATAATAACAACAAACTTCACATAAAGAAGTGAGTTATATTTTAGATATTGTATAATTAAGAGATACATATAAAAAATGCAAATTTAAAGAAAGTTGGGTAATTACCAATTTTTGTATTTATGAGAAAAACCTAATAATTTGAAACAAAATATTTTGGTGCATTTCTAGATAACATTATATTCAAGTGACTCTTAAACCCATACAGTAAAACTTCTATTTGTCGTTCATTTTCCCATATTCCTCATTATAATTTAACGCCCTCGGTATAATTACTATTTTAATACAAAAAAAAAAAAAAAAAAAAAAAAACTGGACAAGATAATATAACACATGTAACAATTTCATGTTTGGTGCAACAATATTACGAATAAATGTATATAACCTGTACTTCTGATTTAACCACATATTTTTCATTACATAGCTTTTACTAATTATTACACCAAGGTTTCAAACAATTATTGACGGATAACATTTTCAAAACTACTTTCTAATTAAAAATTATCGGGTAAATGTAAAATAAGTGAATTTAAATTTTTAACAAAATGAGTTCATTGTAATTTTATTGAAAGGCTTTAAGATAAGTTTATTTAACATAGACATAAAATAAAAAATACAACTATATCTCATAAAGTTGTTGTTTAAATTTAAGTTATGTTTCTGAACTATTTTATCATAAAAATATATTGTAGGATATAAGCTGACAGAAAAAAAAAATTTAGGCCCAATAAACAAAATGGCTTTTTAAGAAAATAAAAATTATTACCAGATATTAAAGTTTTACAAGTAAATTTTGTGCTATAAACTTGTTTATCTAAATCTTAAACGATACAAATAAGTGAATTATTTATCAAATTATCCCCATTTTGATAAGCAAACATACTTTCTTCAATCAAACCCCCTGCGTTTTCAGAGATCTGCACATTTTTTTCTGTTCCTTGCAAAGCCGTTAGTATATTTTTTTTTTATTCAGTTATGATTAATTAATTTAAAGCCTAAATAATTGATCTCATTAATTACCAAAAAAGTAAAACCGCGTCAACAAGACTAGTTTGGTAAAATTTAGATATTTAAAAGGTTCCATTTAATATGCAAAAAAATATCACTTCGAATGAAATAACATTTTATATTAAATCATTTCAGTAAGAACTTTTTTTCTTAATCTTATTTCAAGGAAATCCCAGTCACATCGAAACTACTCGAAATGTACTGCCTGCATGTTCCGGTGGATGCACTGCAAGTGAATTATGAGCAAAAAAACAACAACAGAAATTGAAGATATATAAAGCCTGCAATGCACTATTTTTATAATAGCAATCTACAATAAGAGTGGATTTTATTTATATGGTTAAGTAGAAGTATGCTATTTTGACAGAAGATACAAATAAATGATAGAAGAAATTTTACCTTTTGTCAATTTAGGATTTTGATTATCTGTTTGTCCAAGACCAGAATCGGGAGTATCACTCTGTTCAGGAGAACCTACCGGATCTTCTATCTCTTTTTTGATAGTTACACCTTCCACAGTGCCCGCCATAGTTTTAACAAAAAAATTAATAAAACTTTTTTTATTTTTCTTGTAAATGAAGCGAAGTCTCAAGTAAGAGTTGAGATGTATGAATGAAATGTATCATAGCAGTCATGTGCGTGTTGCCACAACAACAACCTTTTAGTTATGATGATTTGTATTTCGTGGAGCTCCTTGGCTGCGAAGCAGCCGATGAGGCTCCGATCAGCATGAGGCTCCGATCTGGTAATAGTCCTTACCTTTTTGTTAGATATCATTCCGGTTTTAGATCTCGAACAGAGCAGTCGTGTTTTCACCTGCTCGAATTTAAACCCCGAGTTTTTCACTTGCGTTCTGAGAAACCCGATTTTTCTACTGCACAACTCGATTAATCGTTTTAATCTTTCATATTCTAATTCGATTATTGTTTTCAACAATAATCAACAATATTCAGAGCTAAACGAAAATGCAGTCTACGATGCTAGACCACCACCTATCACCATCCAGCCCAAGCAGGACTGGAACCTGACTTTAAATGTTCTGAAATCTGAAGTCCCTCTCCTACAGTGCAAGTACTCTGGGAGATTCGTGAAACTTCAAACAAACAATGACGATGATTTCAGGAAGTTGACAAAATATATGGAAGATCGGGCTGGACTTCAAAAGTTACTCTCTGAGAGAGGAGCGGCCTATTAAAGTTGTCATCAGAAGGCTGCCAACCAACACAAACACCGCCACCATCATTGAGGAGCTCACCGAAGAGGGTTTTGAGGTCGGGAAATTATCCGTCTCTCAAAATATCGGACTAAAGAGCCGATGCCTCTATTTTACCTGCAGGTAAAGAAAAACCAGCAGACGGATGGAATTTACAGAGTGACCGAGCTCTTAGGCGCTCTGGTTTCCATTGAAGCATACCGAGGGCGCCCCTAGCCCCAGCCAATGCTGGAATTGCCAGGGATACTTTCATTCATCGGAAGTGTGCCGACTCCCGACCAGGTGTGCAGGATACCATAAAGCAGAAAACTGCACCCGTCCATCGAACCAAGCAGCGACTTGCGTGAACTGCGGGGGGAGACCACACCGCCAACTAGAGGGCTGCCCCAGATGCCCCAGTTCAAAGAACAAAGGCAAACAAGGGAAACCTCAAAAGAAGAAGCCCCAGCTCCCCATTCCACCACCCAGGCCAGTATCCCAGGAGCTGTCCTACGCCAGCCTGACAGCAGGTGTTCACCGACCCACCCAGGCCACGAGACCAACTCCCCCCCCAGGGAATCCACAGGATGCCGGTAGCTGCCCCACCACCTCCCGCTGCACGTGTCATCCACGCGCCGCCGCCAGCGACACCAGCAGTTGTGCACCAGCCGACCACTTCCGGCTCTGACTGTACTGAACTAATTGGTCAACTAATGAAGTACACAGAACAGGGCATGGATGGTCTGACCTTAGCAGAGGCGTTCAAGCTTTGTCTACCCCAGATAAGAACTGAAACAGATACACATACCAGATTTACCTGATCTTCTCGACCTACTGGAAGATCGTGGCAGCGAACAGAGCCCATTAATGTTCAACACCCGCTTGGAACTCCTCAGGATTGCCACCTGGAACGTAAATGGTTTGCGTTCTAAAATCAATGAGGTAAGAGAATTCTGATTAGAGCATAACTTTGATGTACTTTTGGTCCAGGATACTAAATTAAGACCTGGAGACCCCACTGATTGCTAATTATCGATTCTATCGTTTTGATAGAATCAACCTAAATTCCTATGTAAGCGGAGGCACCTGCATTTATGTTAAAAGTAGTATCAGGCACCATGAACTACCTGCTCCGCGCCTTAATTGCGCCGAGGTAGCCATGATTCAAATTCATTTTAATGATTTTCCACCCATTATCTAGCTTCGACTTACGTCGCACCTACAAACCCAGGTGGATACCCAGTGGAGGACATCGATACTATTTTGAAATCTGGACCCAATGTGATTCTAGCCGGCGACCTAAACGCTTTCCACTCTAGTTGGAATTTTCGGACGTTCTAACCGTAATGGATTCAAGTGGAACAAATATCTGAAATTACAAAGAGGATTGAAAGTTAATCCTTCTAAAAGTGCGTGCCTCCTGTTTACACGTAAAAAGAACGTTGGTTCACTTTTGAATGTCACTCTTTTTTGGCCGACCAGTCCCCTGGGTTACTGAGTACAAGTACCTGGGGTTAATTTTTGACTCAAAATTAACATATAACACCCATTTTGCCAAAGTAGTTGCCAAAGCAACTGCTGCTAGCGTTAAGCTTAAAAGCTAATTTCTCGTAAGAGCAGGGCTAGCGATCAGACACAAGGTTTTGCTCTACAAGTCAATCCATCGACCAATTCTCTTGTATGGATGTCCTATTTGGGCGTCCTCCTCAATCGCAAATCTCAAGAAGCTCCAAGTATTTCAAAATAAACAGATAGCTATGATTGTCAACGCCCTGTGGTTTGTTAGAAGGAAGCAACTCCACAGAGATCTGAATATAGAACCTATTATGGACTATATCTTCAAAATTTCCAAATTCTTTCATTCAAAATGCCCTCAGATCAGCAACGAAGCGATCCGACAAACACCTGTATACCATCCAGGTGCGGCTAGCTCCAGGAAAAGACCTAGAGCTATCTATGATAAGCACTGGGAATCTTTCCTGGCATTGAAAAACGTTGTGGAATTTATTCTGCAACGACCAATTCTACCGCTGTGGCTGTTGTCTAGTCACTTCGATCACTTCAAGCGAATCTGAGCTGCTACTTTTGTCATTTAAATCTTAACTTATTTATTTGCTGCGATGTGCAACTTAAATTAGAACATGGCTATCTGACTTTTTAAGCTGTAATTTTAAATTTTTAATGGTTCACTTTTTTTTTAATAACTTTTAATTTCTTAATTGTTTGCATGTTTTAAATTAATTTCACTTAATTTTCTTTACAGCTCTTAGTATAAAACTTAATTGCTAATAATCTGGTCACATTGTTTACTTTTAACTTTTAAATCCTTAACTTTGTTTAAGCCTTAATTATTAATTTTATTAACTGTAAATTTTAATTTTATCAATAGTAAATTTAATGGCTCGCTATTCGCATAACTAGAAATTTTAATACTTTACTGTAAATATAAAAATTAAAAATGTTTTTTCCTAGCTTCAGTTAGGTTTTTGAATCTCTGTTAAAGACTGATGGCGCCATCTGTTGGCATGCCTGTCAACAAATCTAACATCAGACATGTAAACAAGTTGTGTTCACCACATGTATGTCACCTTCTATATATTTGTTTAATCTTTTTTTTTTAATTTAATTTTTTATTTTTATCTTAAACATTGTTTAAATTTAACCTTTATTTTTGGGCATCGTCAACGGACTCCTAATTGTACCGGTAGCTTTAGCTTTTTCGATCTCCTGCTTTAATTGTTAGCAAGCAGGATGTGTTTTCTTAACTTTTAATCCCTTTGTTTATCTTTTTCATTTTTATTCATTAATTTTAAGCAACCCCATTTTGTGCTAATGTTTAAATTAAATTAAGATGTGGAGGTATTGTGGCTCTTAAAACCACCTAGGAACTCCGTAACCGGTACGCCCGTTGCCCGTTTAGTTAGATATTTGAATTTCTTAAAATTAACACAATTTTTTTAACAAGGAATATGATATTTAAACTCAGAACGTGATTTTACACGGATATTGCATGAGGGATGAATATTAGTCGATGTATTGTGCATCAATATTACAAATAATTTGAAAATTCAACTTCTAAGAAAGTCCTGTCCTCTTAAACGAAGTAGTTGAAAAAATTTTAAAAAGAAAGAAATAATAATAATTTCATCTCAGTTAATGAACACTGTTTCAAAATAGAGTTTAGAATTTATTTGTGTGGTAGACTTCTAAATATTTCCCATATCTATGCGAGGAAGAAAAATTTTTTTTGTAGAAGACCTCGAAAAGAACTCCAGCACCGCTCTCCACTACGGAAAACCAGCACAACAAAAACAATAATAATTCTAATGTAGATAATACTACTAAAATGTTTTCTGCTCTTAGTGAAGTGAAAAGTGTCTTCAACATGTTTGGAGGCTTAAATAATACCTATGATAAGCTGAAAAACGCTAATTATCAAGTTATTTATTAGTTGCAAGTTAGTTTATTAGACAAGTTGCAAGTTTTTCTAGCTTGTTTTGAATGCTCAAACTCTACTAATTAATGGTTGTGCTGGTTACCGGGTTAAAAATTTGTCACCGGAATGCAAATGGTATCATGTCTAAAATGTATGACTTAATCAATTTTACTAACATCCATAATCCTGATTTAATATTAATTCAAGAGACCCATCTCTCGACTAATTGTAATCTTTATATTCCTAACTGCTTATTATATAGAAATGACTTTAACCAATCTCCCAAACCTCGTAGAGGTACAGCAATTTTCATCAAAATAATATCAATCACTCTAATGTTTCATCGACTAACCTAACTGATTTACAAGCAACAGTTCTCTCAATTAATATTCCGCACTTTAGAAATCTTTCAATTGCCTCTGTCTATGTTCCTTGTAAAAATTAATCAACTTAACCTTCTTAATGATCTAACTACTATATTGAAAATTAATAACTCCTCAATCCTTTGTAATGACTTTAATGCACATCACACCTCTTGAGGTGTCATCGTGACAACAACACGGGCATTGCACTTGTAAAGTTCGCCATGCAAACAGGCTTGAAATCTTTGCTCCCCCTCACTCCCACAAGGATTAATAATAACTCTTCCTCTACTATTGTCTTAACCCTTCTTAATAACTTTCATGCATCACTTACCATTGAATCTCTTTCGGAACTTTCTTCGTATCATAAACCAGTAATGTTAAATTTTTCTATCACTTATGAAACTCTCAAACCAACCCGTAATGTCTCTACTAATTGGTTAAAATTTAATATTCTATCTAATCCTCCTACTGATAAATTAAATCTCGATTCTCCTCTTGCTATTGATGCGGAAGTTAATCGCATTACTAATCTAATTCACAACGCATACACTAAATCATCCAGACCAGTTAAAAACGATAATATTAATTCCATGCCTAACCATATTAAGAAACTTTCAATTGATAGAAATAAAGCTAGAAAAACCTGGCAAATTTACAGGGATCCAATCTCCAAAACTAACTATAATAGAACACAAGCCAAGTTTCGAAAAATCTATTAGAGACTTCACACAGAGTTCTTGGACCAATCCATTACAAACTCTTGATTCAGCTGATGGCTCCACCTGGAGGGCAGTTAAACAACTTAAGGGTAACAAGATTAATGTTGCTTTTTAATAAAAAAAAAAAAAAATGCCAATTCTGCAGTAATTTCAAATAACAATGACATCTAATTTGCTCGCGAACAGCCTTCAGAATCAATTTCAAGTAAATAATATTTCTAATCAACTAACCATTGAAACTAAATAAGTCTATTAATTCTTTACATTCAATAAGTAATACTAACAAAATTGTTAATACTAAAGTCTCATTACGCTACGAGTACATTAATTAACTTAAAATCTTGAAAGTACCTGGTGCTGATAACATTACTAACAAAAATCTTCCTTTTATCATTATTTATAGAATTGCTAAATTAATTAATGCTATTATTAAACTCTCTTGTTTTCCCTTTCCTGAAAAAGGCAATTGTATATCCCATTCTTAAAACAGGAAAGGATCTATCTTATCCAGTTAATTACAGACCTATTTCTCTTTTATCTACTATTAGTAAACTAACTGAATATGTAATCCTTAAAAAATTAAAAAGCATCTTTCTAACAACTCTATCATAATTCCTCAGCAATTTAGATTTATAGCTTAACTAAGTACCACTCACCAACTACTAAGAATACCTGAAATGATCTCTGAATGTCTTAGTAACAAAACTTTAACAGGGGTAGTATTCCTAGATGTAGCCAAAGCTTTTGATAGGGTTTGAATTGATGGTCTTATTCATAAACTAACCACTTATAATTTTTCTACTTATCTTACACTTCTCATCAAATATTATTTAAACAACAGATCTTTCGGGGTAAAAGTCAACAACACCTCATCCACTTATAGAAACATCAACGCAGGAGTGCTCAGGGGTCACTAATAGGACCCATTCTTTTTAATATATACATTAATGACATACCACAAACTAATCATATTAAACTAGGAATTTATGCAGATGATACAGCCATTATAACAAGCTCTAAATCAACTCATGATTTGCGAATCACTTACACAAATTATTTTAAAAATCTCGAAACTTGGCTCACTAGATGGAAAATAAAAGTTAATGTAGATAAGACAGAAACTGTACTCTTCACGAGGAAAAAAAGTTATTGCTCCTAATATTTATTTATTTAATCAACTGGACTAACCATGTTAAATATTTGGGAGTTTATCTTGATAGTAAACTAACTTATGCTAAACATATTAAAACCAAATATAATGTATGTTTACGCATGCAATATCCTTTTATTAACAACAATTCTCCCCTTTCACTTGAAAATAAACTAATAATTTACATGTACTATATGCAGCCCATTATTACATATGCTTGCCGGTTTGGGGTTCTGCTGCAAGGTACCACATTAATTATATCAATAAATTAGAAAATAAGCTTCTCAGAATGATCACCAATTCTCCATGGTACTTTAGAAATGATGACCTTCGTCACAGTCTTGACCTCCCTTCTATTCAAAATTTTACGTTCAAATTTGCCAGCAATTTTTATGTAAATCTTGAATATATTCCGAATGAGGAAATTCGTAATCTTCTGAGATACAATTTCACTCTACCGGAAAATGCTAAACGCCCTAGGGCCGTTCTTAATAATCTTCAATTGTTCTAGACAAACTGGCTCAGTTGTCGTGTGTTGTTCTTACTGTCTTTTCGGCAGCGAGTTCGACCCTGACCTGATTCTTTAGTCATCATTTCTAGCAGCGGTTTCTTCATTTCATTGTGTTTTGTCTTTTTATTTTTCTTCAATTATTTAATTCTTTTTATACTTTTAACTTCTTACTTTTTAATTTTGATTTTTCCTAACTTTTAATTTGTTCTTTGTATTATCTCTTAACTTATTTTAACTTTGTGGACTTAAACTTTAATGCTCTTAATCAATGTATTATATCAATAAGCCATGTGTTTTAGGTCTTTCTGGGGCCAAGGAGCACCGAAAACCAAGGACTGACTGTACTGTTCCTTAAAGAAATAATAAAAGTAAATTTTATACTTTACATGTGAGATTTTGATTAAAATTAAATTTAAAAATTTTATTTTATGCCAACAATAATAAGACACACTATTGTGATTTGCATATTATGAATTTGCTAATGAACTGATCAGTATATTTTTAATACTATAAATATCATTGAAGCAAAAGAAAATGTTGTTAGTATCTTTAAAAAAAAATTAAAAATAAAACATAAAAGGTGTTACTATTTTATTTTAGTTTCAAAAATGATTGCATCAATGGTATTTCTCTTTATTGTTTAGTTCCAATAATATAAAAATAACAATTTACTGATGGAATATTACTAACAGGTTTATTTTTTTAAAAATAAATATTCATTTATATTTACCTTGATCCATAATCTATGTAAAAAGTAAAATGATACCATGATGATGTGAATCTGTGTGAAAATGAAATACTTTAAAGATAATAACAACAATGTTATGACTGGCAAAAGATTAAAATGTCATTTAAAAGTACTGTTTCATTCTTATTTGGAAAATAAGCAGATTCAATATGTGAATTAAATAACACAACAAACAATAATGATTTGAATGCAAAAAAAAAAAAAAAATGCAATATATTTTTATATATTGGGCCATTCTATAATCTTTTCAAATTTCTCTCCTGTCTTGGTATAAATAATTCTTTTGCGACCAGGATATGCAGTGACACCACCAAAAAATGTATCAGAGTCTGGATTGAATGCTGGAGTTTCTGACAATATCTGAAGATTTGGTGGCAATTTTTCATTGTCTCTCACTCTCACAAGTGCATCATATGGAAGACAACCATCCACTGAAGTTTTGTAATATTCAAACAAATCTTCAACTGTTTTCATTTTATGAATTGAAGAATTGGGAACATCCTTTTTAAAAGCATCAATGCAATTAACAATCACCTAAACAAAGGAAAAGATAAATAAGTATTATAAATAAATAAAAAAAAATATTTGCTATATTATAGAATTGATTAAATTAAAAAAACAATAAGTGTTAAATTTCCAAATCTCAAATATTTGTAATCCAACAAGTGATTCCATTTTTAGGGAACATTTATTTTTAAAATGGAAAAATGAAGAAAAGTCTAAACAGCAGTCTCATTCTGAAAACCTTATGTTTTTCAAGACTTTTACTGTACAACATCAAATATGTTATATACCAAAAGTATACTTAAAATGAAATCTGTCACAAATTTTATGATGTGCTTCATTATTTGTTCCTTATAGATAAATTAGTGATAAATACTGATTATGAAAGAAGTTTTTTAACATAAAAATGCTAAAATAGAGAGTTATATAGAATCAAATTCCTTCTAGATTAAGTTTCATAGAATTGTAATCCTTTCTATTAAACTACTTCTACAAAAATTATCATCCTAAAATTTTAAACTCAACATATATTGGAATTCTAATGGAATTGTATAGAGAATTAAAAGTTGAAATTTGTTTTTATATTTCATGACTTTTCCATTATTTGTAAAAGAGAATCAACGTCATGTTGCAAGACACATTTCAACATGACTGAGCCATTTTTTGAAATGATTTAAACTGCCGATTAATGTTGCTTCATTTGTAAACTTAGTGTATATTTAATATATTAATTCTTATTTAAAATTTTTAACAATGATAATGCATTCTTTTCTCAATTTATGAATAAATAAAAAAGTTTAAATAATTTGCTGTGATATTTTTAAGATAATTCATGTAGAAAAAATAAACAATGAGTTTCCTTAAAATAAATAATTTAGTCCACAATCTTAAGTGCAATATTATCAATTGCATATCTAATACATTTTATTATGTATGGATTGCGTATCTTTTATTTATGGAAAACATACTTGCAGAATGTTATTAAATGCTAAATTATAATAAACAGAAAAAAATTACATACTATAACCTATACTTCCTTCATAAAAAAATTATACTTTTTATAGCTCTTCTTTTAATTATAGAAGTTGCATAAAATGTTAATTATTAGTTTAAATATGCCATAAGATAATAATTGAAAAATAATGCATATTTGCTCCTTGTGTACAAGCTAAATAATGATTATAAGATAATTTTTTAGTAATAAAAGTACTCTATTTAATAGAGTTAGATTCCTATAAAAAATACTTCAACAAATTCTAAAAATTTTATTTCAACAGATGTCATAATTTTTAAAGAAAATTTGTTACAATATTAAAGGCTGAAGTCTGTTTTTATTTTGAATAATTTTACATTATTTGCAAAAAGAGAATCACTCTGTTGCAATACACAATTCAACAAAACTGTTTCAGTTTTATTTTCAAATGATTTAAGATGACAACAGTTAAAGGAAACAAAATGAGAAAGATTAAATAAATAAAAAAAATTAAATAACTGAAGTAATTAAAACAAAGATCCTACATTCCTGCAGTTTGATCCTATATTTCTTTCTTAATTGAAAAACATAATGACCAAGACAACAGAAATAAACTGAACAAACAAAATGATTAAAAGAGTGAAATAATTCGAAGGTCTGGGAATATAATTCTGTCGGTTCTTTTCCTATGTTGATAAAAAACATTTCATGAACAAAATTATCAAAAATATTGTTTAACTGGACTTTTACAGTAATTTGAAAGGTAAAAAAAAAAAAAAAAAAAAGGAATATTTGTGGTAAACATATAATCTCAATTATCATTTGTACAACCTTACCTATCACCTGCAACCTCACAAAATGCTTTAAAGCCATATTTGCACAGTTCTATACAAGATGGCAGATATGTCTATTTTTACCAATGCAAATTAAGAATGACATGTAATATTTAAAAAAAATTATTAATAGTTATTTTATATTACAACTCAATTTTGAAAAAAAAAAGCTATTCCTTACACAAAGAAATAGCATTTTTTCCAATAGAATACTTTAGGAAAACTTGAGATTTTCCCTTAATTTCTTAAAATTGGAAGAATCTTGTTTTACAATTGAAAGAATGGAAAACAATTCAAAACCTGAAACTTTCTGGAGAAATAAAAAAATATTGGCATGTAGGCCAATATCTTTTAAAATAATTTTTATGAATCTATAAACTAATAACTTTTAATTTAATTAAATTTATTTATTTTTTAATCCCTTGCTGATTTATGCCTAACGTTTTTCCAAATAAAACTGCAAAACAAAAAAAAAAAAAAAAAATCTAAATCTATTTTTACAGTATAGATACCTCCTAAAAATTATGCATGCACAAATTTACTCAATTAAAAAAGACCCAATTTAACTGGATTGAATCCATAAGTGATGAAATGATTAATATAAATTTATAGGTTGCTATTTTTATTTCTACAACACTTCTGAATTGTCTTCAATTACAGATTTATTCCTAATTTAAACTTTGAGTTGGTCATATAAAAGTAAATAAAAATCATATAAACAATTATGTTTCATATACCAATTTCTATGACTCTAAAATAAAAAAATTTACATAAAATGAAAATTCATTACATCATCAAAGAAAGTCACCAAGCAGTTAGGGTCAGTTATAAAAACTATCAAATGTGCATCATGAATTAACATTTTAATGCAATAAAGTTAATTATTATTTTATTTCTAAAATTGAAATAGTACTCCAATTATCTGGATCACCAATTATTCAGATTACTTCAAGGGTTTAAAAATCTGCAACCAGATTTCTCGCACGAACAATGAATATTCAAAAGAATTGTCTTTGACTATCCATTGATTCTACTGCAGTGATTGCTCATACACAGATAATAAGTTACCATTCCTAGTCTTGCCATCAGTGTAAATTTAGGCATCATCAGCCATCATCATCATCATCATTCCCAGTCTTGTTATCAGTGTAAATTTAGGCATTGTACTGATTTGTTGTTATTAGGTTCTGCTCTCTTTCATTTACTATGTCATGTGGCTTTGGCAGACAAAATGAATATCATTCAATAATTATGCACAGTGTGATTTGTAAGCAAATAGTTGAGGTGTATAGTGTGTAACCAAAAATACCAGACATTAAATTTAATGACAGATTTTTTAAAGCTTTGTTTTAAGTGGAAAATAATGATGGCATCAGCTAGTGATGTCTAAACTCAGGCACTAAAATACAGAGAGCTGCTGTCTAAGTCTGACTACCTATAGCTCGTCTGACTCTTCACCAAACAGATGCAAGACATAGTTGAAAGGAAGAGAGTATTTTTCTTTTCTAATGCAGCTGGCAAACAGTTACTTAGACAGTTGTCTTCGATGCCTTAAGACAAATGTCGCACCGACCCAGAAGGAGCATGTAGCTTGAAGATAAGTTACAAACATTGAGTAACAATACCCCTGCAACGCTTGTTAGACTGGACTTATGATTTAAAGTGCTGAATAACTGATGGAGAAAATAAAAAAATATATGGAGAATAACTGATTTCGAGTGATATGTTCAAGTAGTGTTATTTTAATACTGATATAAACAGCTTTTTTTTTTTTTTTGTAGTCACTAACCTATTGTTAAAAATCAAATTGCACTTTTTTTCCCTCTAAAAAATAACTTTTTTTCCATAATTATCCATATCAGGTCTGGTACCAATTAATCTGGATAATTTAAATTTTGCATTTCTAAAATTTAATTTTTTACATAAGTAATTTCTGTTGGGCACATAAATTTCTTACTTTATATTTTAAAGTAGCATCATTTAATGGTTGTTTTTTCCAATCACTCTGCAGTTCAGGTCCAAAAGCTCTCTTGCAAATTTTATGAAGCTGTTCTTCAACATCAGTAGGTGGCTGATAAGATGTTAGTTCTTTAGCAAATCTACAAAATAAAGATTTTTTAACAAATAATGAATTATCCATCATATTTATCATGAAACAAGCTGAAAATCTTCAAAAAAGTAGACAATTAACATCACATAAAATTATATTTTAAAATAATTTGCAATTTTCTACCAACAATTAGCAATGGCATATAACAAGAAATTTTTATTTTCAGTGAAAACAATTTGGTTCAGTGAAAACAAGATGATTCACATCGGATCACTTTTTTTTTTTTCTTAATTTAACATTTACCCATAAAGTTTTGTTTTTGTACCTGTAATTTTTATTTTCAAATAGAGTAATATTTTAAAAAATGCATTATATTCTTAAGAAAATTAAAACAGAGAGAAGAAGATATATGCACATAAGAATACTGGTAACAGCAAACAGGAAGAAGAGTTAATATAACTATCATGAAAATAAAATAAGCAAATATAGAATAAACAAAAACTTCATTCAAGAATGCAAAAATCAATTTTAATACTATAAATATGAAAGCTACATGCAAATTTTAAAAATTTTAAAATATACAATTAAAAAGGAACACAAAAAAAAAAGGATGATGATAATTTCAGTAATAAATACTATACAGTCCATAATTACTATACAGTTGAAATATTTTGATCATTATCAGCCAATTATAATTTTGGCTCATGGAAAGATGTGCACAATTTCAGTTATTTCTTATCTCATTCCAGATAATATGTAGCAGCATATAATCCAAAGATGATTCATATAGGATCACTAGTTTTCTTAATATAACATTTACCTATAAAGTTTTGTTTTTGTACCAGTAATTTTTATTTTCAAATAGAGTAATATTTTAAAAATATATAATATTCTTCAGAAAATTGAAACAGAGAAAAGATATATATGCTTTGTCATTGATTCATAAGCTAGCATATGATGAGCATCATGTCTGGCCCCCTTCCCTATATTTTGTAAAACCAAAATTATCTTTTATTATTCAAGTTCCTAAAGTTTATACTTTTATTATTTATATAAAAAATTATTATTTCTAACATAACATAGTTCAGTTTATTAGTCAATTTTTTTTTTTTGGTCGGGGGGGTGGGAGCATTTTTAAAATTAATTTTTACTGTCCAGAAGAATCCAAGTTTAACTATCGAATTAATTTGGGTGACCTGGAGAAAAGATTGTACATAGAGGCGTATAATCTGAGACAAGGTATTCTGTGTATATAGGACAATTGTAAATTTATTAAAGTTTCATAAACTTGGTGCTAGAACATTTATATTTATTGAGAGAAAGAAGGATTGCTTTAAAAGAATGAAATTATAACTAAGATATATGAAAAGAAAATTCAATGCTAGAACATAATAAGAACAACAATAATACAATTGCTGTATGACATACCAACTGGCCACTTTAAATTATTAACGATCACTAACCATATCCATTGACCATTTTAACACATTATAAAATTATAATTTAATTAATTAAATAAATTATGGGTCTCTTGAATATAAAGCACCCTTTGTGCCAAATGGGTGCTGCAAACGGTCACTTTTCTGATTTATCTGTATTCGGCTCACGCATCTTACAATCCAATGATTTATGACAACTATGTAATTTTTTTTTTCATTTGCAATGTGTTCAATAGATGGCTCTAGTAATCTAGTAAAGTTTCGAATGCAAAACATGCATACAATGGTTTTAATACTAGGTTTTACTACTTTTCTTTTATTTAGATAAAAGTTCTTGTTCAGAAAAGCTAATTTTTGTTATAATTAAAAATTATATAAATTATTAAATTTAATACTTGTAACTGTTTTGACTGCTGAATTGAATACAAAATTGTTTGTCAAAAATACTCTTTTTTTTTTTGACACATTATAAGAGGGGAGAAGAAACAGTTAAGGAGTTAAACAACAATTCAAACAACACATTAACCAAACCAGCAGATTATAAATTTCCAGCGTTAAACCCAGGTTGCCATATTCGGCGAATTATCACTCATTTAGTGCCACCAAAAGTCACATAAAAAACCCACAAACTTCCAAATTGCGGTTTGGTTTATTTTGTATTTCTCAAAATACATTGGATCAGATCGTTTGAAGGAAAAATATAACTACCCTCTATCTGAAAGAGATTGAAGCGCTGCTTTAACTTCCGGTTTCGGTCCCACTCCGTAATAATAGGGATCTTCCAAATCTTCTGGACGCTTGTACTTTCGAGCTTTCCTCATCAACCTAGTGCCCTACAACAATAATAAGAATAAAATATGCAAAAATTCAGATAACGTTTACACTTAATTGTATACTGTTAGCCACAATTAAAGATGACAGATATTAATAGAAAATATCAAAAATATATCAGTAAAAACTGCTAAATTTTAAATCTTACTTTAGAAGTTCTTAAATATGTATTAGCAGAAAAAATCTTTTGAGTGTTTTTAACAGCAGCAAAGTAGCCTTTGAATAGGTTGGATAACTTCAGCGAATTCATTTGTAATTGAGAAGACATTATTATAGTATAAAATCACGCAGAGTTGTAGAGTATTTTCTAATGTGTGATAAGTGGATGTTTATTCCAAATACTTGTATATCTCATTCTGTGTTTATGTTTTGAAATGCGAAGTGAATGAAGTTGCCAAAGCGGATAAATAAAAAATATTAATATTTATTGCACTAATAAAACTAAAAAAATTTTCTGATAAAATAAGCTAGAAAAATCTCATCTTTCAATATTTATTCATAGAGGAGATAACATGAATAAATACGAATATATTATTCATAGTTATTTTCAATCAGTATGAATTTATTTGAGATCACTAAAGACAGGAATTTTCCTTTTTAGTTAAAAAAAAACAAAAACAATATAGCCAGGAAGCTGGTCGGGATAAAATTAAAAAGGGGAAAAAGACTGCTTTCTCTGCAAGATTTAGGGAAGTGTTTGATTTTCTTACAGCCAAATTTTAAGGAGAGACTCAAGCAGCAGCTGAAAATCCGTTCTTTTCGTATGCTGCATGATAGCGTCATCTATCATTTATTTATTTATTTATTTTTTCTAATGCAGCTGGCAAACACTTAGACAGCTGTCTTGGATGCCTTAAGGCAGGCGCTGCTCAGACGTTACACACTTTGCATTTGCCTTTGCATTACCTTGAAGATGAGCCAATGACGCGGAGTTACAATGCCCCTGCAACGATCCTATTAGACCTGGACCTAAGGTTTAAAGTGGATTCCGAACCACTACAAACTTCCATGGCACCGCCGGGACTCGAACTCGAAACCTGTGGTGTCAGAGCGCTAGCCACTCGGCTGTTCAGGCCCTGATTCTTGCATCTAAGAAGGATAAAATGTAGGGTTAAACTCAGATTCGATAGTAAAATAAAGGTGCAAGGGGCTGAAAGCGTTCTTGAAAACTACATATATTTCTGGGTTTGTTTTCTAACGTTTCTCCTCATTGGTATGTGATTTTTTTCCCTCTCATTCTGTCTTAATCTCTTTATTATCTTTCTCTATTTGATTTCTTTGATTCTATGTTATTATTTTGTATAAAATGAGTAGCTAAATTCTAGAATTCTTTTTTTAGAACATTTAGCTAAATTCTAGAATTCTTTTTTTATTCTTCTGTATTTTACTGTGTAGGCGCAGAATTGTTCGGACTTTTAGCTACGTTCGTTTCTCACTGCCTTTACTCAGTAAAGTGCATATTTATTTTCTGTTTTAGTCAGTAGTTTTTTTTAAATATTTGGTTTTGTTTATTCTATTCTATTATGGCTGTTGTCAAAGGAGTTTCGCTCTCCTCAAACAGTACAACCATGTCTCTCTCCCCTGCTGACCAATCAATCAGCATGCTTCATTTGATTGACGTTAATACTAACCAACAACAAACGCAAAAAAAGCACTCACGTTGTTTTGGATGCACTGCGTAGAGTCGTCCCAATGTTTTAGATTTGAATATGCCTGTGATTGACGGATGTGGTACGCCTTGTTTACGTGGGTCCCATCTTTTACCTGATTTGTTCCATGTAAAATAGCGTGGAACATCGGTATATAGCAATGTTTTGGCAAATTGGTCGAAAACTTCAAGCTTTTCACATAAGATAAAAAAATTCAGTGAGTGTTGTCTTCGGTGGGTATAATGCTCTTTGGATAACATTCTCTTCAGTGAAATATTCACGCTGACCGTTTTCAAGATGTTGTACAGGTGGATCTCGATCGTGGATGGAAAAACTAAAAACACGCCAGATAGCTTCGTTGCTGCTGATGTATCTGCCCATTTGATATTGTGTTATTTCATCATTTTTATTAATATCTCGCACTTGAAACATGGCCAAATCACTGCCTTTATTTACGTATTTTCAAATGTATTTAATGGATTTGACGGAATTGTAAAACTCGACATTAATATGGGCCTTATACGTTTTTGAAAACAATGGCGAATATGGAACCACGCACTGATTATCAATTTCTAGTTGATTAAAATTCGACGTTCACATTGTGAATACATTGCCCCATTCTCAGCGTTTCTACGGCGATACAGTGGATAACCGTCAATATCAGTAATTTGTGTAATTTATACATTCTTTCGGAAAACGTTTCTTACATTTTCCATTTTCCATGCATGGTGATGTCATGTTAAAACTACCACATGGTCCATGGATCATGTGACTGGTAACAATTTCAAACAATTCTTGGTCGATTGATGGATCCGGAATTTCAGCTGAAATGATTTGATCAATTTCTCCAGGGCGAATTTTAGTTTCGAGTCAATTCAAAATGTGAGCATGCGGCAAGCCTCGTTTTGCCACTCAATCGAATGCAGCCAACAAATTGGTCGTACCAAAAACCGAAAATTTTACGATAAAATCAATCAAGGATTTTAATTTTCGTTTAAACACACGTGCAACGATATCATGACGATGTATTGATTGTTGGCCTGGTAACAGCAAGGCTTGTGTTTCCTCCCAATTTGGATTACATGTAAATGTAATGAACAAATCTGGACGGCCATAATGACGTACGTAGGTCTCGCATTTTGTACGTATTCTTGCATGTTCCGTGGGCTACCAATGTAGCTGAGGGTAAAAATAAATGCATTGCCAAAAATTGTTGATGTTTAAATTTTCATCGCTGTTTCCTATAATAGCATCTCGTAAGTGAATGTAATCCTCTGATCGTAATTTAACTTGGTTGAAGAAATCGCAAACGTTCGCTCTCGATCTTAGCATACATGTCTACGACATATTGATGGTAGAGCTGACGGTATCGAAGAATATAATTGTCCTGATTATTTCTTATCATCAACCGGTACGCGTAGTAACACATTGAGCTGACCTTTTTTGTTTGTTTCATTACCTGCAAAATAAGAAATAAATGTAAATTTAGTTTTTGGTATGTTAAAAAAGTAACGCTAATAAATTAAAAATTTAATATTTACCAGTAACCGGATGAACCTGGTTAATGTTGAAGTGATATCCATCTTGACCCTGCCAGAATATCAGTGGATATTGTAGTGCATCGTACGAACGATGTAAGTCTGATATCACATGAACAGTGCTGTCACGACGTGTGATTTTGATAGCTCTGTTATCAACTGGATCACCGACCATGATAATAGCAACTTCTTCTACGGTTGGCGCGTTGAACCTGCCAGCGTGTTCTCCTGATGGTGTTTTGTCAGCTCTGATAACAATTTGTAAGTTGTCAATTCGTAATTGTGGTGACACTCTTTTAAATAATTTAATAAGTTGGTTATGATTTTTTTAAAAAATTTCCAACAATTCTACAATAGCTCTTTGTACGGCTTGTTCGATAACATTATACTGACATCGAGTTGTCACACGTTCTTCAGAACTGCCCATAAAATAAATTTGAAGAAATTTTGGCTCTTCGTTAGGTATTGGCATCGACGACCCGATCTTATGGTACACCTGACTTTGTATTTTGAATGTACTTTCAAAATTACGTCCATCAGATGAGAAATCGCAAATTTTAGTTGCGCCAAATGACGTCATTTGGAAGCAAGAATTGAATTTGCGTGTCATGCGTAAAAACAATTTTGAATCACGTGATTCACCAGCGAAAAGTGTCTGTAGAGGCTCCGGAGGACTGAGAAGAGGTAACAAAACCATTTTTCCTAATGAGCAACACATGCCCGGTGGTTCATAGCGGAATTTCAAAGCCTGGCAGTATCGGCATATTTGATCTATTGACCGATGGCGATCTTTGAATGAGCAGAATAATTGATGTCTGGGG
>BPLR01013194.1:0-83339 GCA_021605095.1 Caerostris extrusa
GTTGACCATTTTCCACGATTCTCTTATTAAATATATGAAGTAACGAATAAAGAAGCGCATACATATATTCGAAGAAAGATAACCAGAAAAAAATTGTTTCGCCTTTCATAAAGACCAAGGTGCGCATGGTCACATTATAAATTTATATAAGTGATGCTTCAACTTCAAACTTAACCAATTGGTTTTATTGACATGAAGTTGCAACAAATATATATATATACTGAAGACCCGACCACGCGTTGCTGTTGGCTTTTCTTTCTATTCATTCAATTAATCAGATACTACTATAATTAGTGGTGCAAGAAGTGATTGGTGAGAATGATGAAAAGATCAAATTAGTTCAACGAATAGAAAATGTTTAAATTTTTATTGTTTAATGAATTAGGGTGGAAAATGTCATATTGATTTGTAAGACTGTTTATAATTATTTTGCATAATATAATTTGCACTAATAATCATTGCTTTCATTTAACTAAAAATGAGCGATATTATTTATTTTCATTCGATGCAATAACATTCAGGAAATAAAAGTAAATTCGATGGTTTTCGAACACGTGAGCATGCAACACTTCACAGCTGCCATCTGGAGAAGCTTTTGGATTATGAGATTGAAGATTTTTGGTGATCGATTTTGCTGAAGAAATGATAATTGAAGGAAAAATGCAATACGAAATTAAAATAAAATCAGGATATAATAAGAACTTTAAAAAATTACAATAGTAAACACGATCACAACAGTCGTTTAATTTTTTTTGATTTCTTCAGAAATTTTATCTTTATGCATTGGTTCAGGATGTAATCTAAGAAAACTATGATTCACATAATTTCAATTGTATTTTGATTTCCACTCAAGAAGCTAAAGGCAAGGAATTTAAAAATGTTGAGGTGATACTGTTGCAGACCGAGAGTCGGGATCGGCTGACTTGTAAAAGACCTTTGGTTATATTTTATTGTTGTACTAACATTTTTGATGGAACAAGACCTGCAAATGCAAATTTACTCCTTATTATTATTTTGTGTTTTGACCTTTATTGGTTTTTAAATGTGCACATCAGAGCGAAAATTCTTTTCAAATTGTTCAGGTTTTGCTCAGGTGAAATAAAGAAGCTGTTTATGTGGCCCCATAAATCTTTGTTCCTAGGGGAGGTTCCTGTAAATGTTGCTGACATAAATACAGGGTTGTAATTTGGATCAAATTGCTGTGTTATGGTGTTTTACCATGAAAACAAAAGCATAAAAAATTATTCAGAAAAGCTAAAACATTTTGAGTGGGATCTTATATTAAAACTTTAAAAATGTTCTTGGTGACTCTTTCAGTAAAAATAAATTGATTGAATTATCCAAGGGTTCACTAGTCTTATTATAAAAATATAGTTTTGTTTTTCAGCCCGAAGCTCTGCTCCAATATTGCACACAGGCTTTGTTTTGAAAAAGTTAAAAATTGCATAGACAGAACTTTTTTACCCAACTTCCTGCTATTTGCAAAGGCTTTTTTAATATGAAATGACCTGAATTTAAAAATATTTAGCCTTTTTTGGAAGTGTTTTGATTAAATATATTCAAAACCTTGAATTTCATATAAAATATCAACTTTAACTATTCTTTATACAATTTAATATTCTTAAAATATGGATAAACATTGCAAAAATGTGATATTGTTGCAAAATTTTATAATTCAAAAAATAAATAAAACATGAATAGTTTTTCCCTTTGCATTTTTATGCTGGGAATATCCTTATGTAGGTAATATACTACTTTCAAAATTTATATCTCAATTATTTATACATTTTTTTGTATGAAGTTTATTAATTTTAAACTTTTTTTTACAAAAATTCTTAGTTTAAAAAACTAAAAATAAAAATAATTTATGAATTTAGGTTAATTTCCATGTTCTCATTCCTTTCATACATTTGAAAACTTTTACATGAAGTTTCAAAGCATTTAGAACCGAAATATTTTGTTATTGTGATGTTTTTGAATGAATACAAATGCATAAAAATTCAAATAAGAAATAATTAAACCACTTTTAGAAATATAATAAAAACAAATGTACATACATAAAAATGTTATTTAGCTTTAAATTCTCCTTTATTAATATAAACACTTATTTATTTGTTTTGTTTTCTTTTAAATAACTTCCAACTTAAAAGTACCATTTATCAATTTTTCTTCGACAATATTCAAATCACTCAAATTTATAACTCAAATTCTTTGTTTTTCAAATAACAAAAAGTTTTTTTCAAATAAAAATGTCCTGATTTTCAACTTGCAACTATTATAATACCTTTTATAAAATTTTAATGTTATCATTATATCAAATAATTGCAGAGTTTACTTCATTTTCACACTTTTCAAAAAACTTGGAAATTCATCATCTTTCTTTAAAATTATATTGTCTATATTATATTATTATCTTGTAGATCACATTTCATTTAGAATTCTTAATCAAATACAACACATATTGACAAACTTTTAAGCATAGAAAAGTTCAATGTTTTGATTCACAACTTTTTCATTCAATATATTTTATTCCAATTCAAATTCAAACTTAGAAAATAAAAAAATATTGATAATCAAATTAGTAATACTTTACATTACATTTGATTTATTTCTCATAGAAATAATATAAATTTCATACAATATAATTTTCACAAATTTAAAGTAGTACATAAAACAATAATATTCAGAACATGAGAATTTTACGGTTATGTAGTACAGGCATCAGACACGGCGCCATCTAACTTACCTTTTATTGTGGTATATCTTTCGTCTGTGGTGGAAACAAACTTTTTACTTCAACGATGAAATTAGTGCAAATAAGAATTCTGCAATTAATTATCGAAATAGCAAATAAAATGGTCATTATATTGTTCGAAAAATGAAGCTACGAATTCCTCTAATTGCAGTATTGCAACCCTAAAATAAATTGGCGAAAATTCAGGGTTGCAAGATTGGCGACTTCTCAATGGTAGATTTTTAAACGATTTCATTGTTGCCACTACATTGGTTTGCCAAAGAAATTTTAAAAAAATATTTAGGGGGTGGGCCACCCTTATCACATAGGGGTTTAAAAAATAGATTACGACCGATTCGCAGACCTACCAAATAGGCACAAAAATTTTCATAAGAATCGTTCGAGCCGTTTCGGAGGAGTTTGGCAACAAACACTGTGACACGAGAATTTTATATATTAGATATAAATTAATTTGTTTGGGACTATTTTACAGTTTTTCTCATTAGATTAGACACTTCCTCAGCCCATGGTCTATTATCCGTCACGATGCAACAATGACGTAGTCTATATACATTCTGTAATTGTTTTGTCCAGTGAATATCGAATAGACAATCGATAATTCCATGATGTATTATTTATTCATAAAACTGATTATCTGCTATCAGATTTGAGTGCAGGTTATTTTATTAGAACAAAACATTAATTGCATTTAGTATAAATATCCTTGATACTACATATCTGCTGTCAGATTTGAGTGATAGTTAGTTGTTTTGCACTTATTAAGGAAAATACATTCCCGAGGAACAGAAATCTTATACTTATTCCCATTTTAAAAATACTGTATTTTTAATAATGCTCTTTGTGAAATCCGCTTAAATTTGAAAAACAAAATGTCTTCTAATAAAAAGGCATAAAGATAAGACCATGTTTTGAAAGGAACAAATAATTTATAATGGTATGGCAGTAAGAATCAAATCCAATAACAATTTTTGAGCATTATTATTCTGCAAAGCAGGAGCTCCATATCATTTTACAACAATACTTAAATGTTTTGAATTTTTTAAATACTACTTTTACATAAACTTAAAAGGTATAAATAATTTACAATTCGTAATCAAAAGTCAAAATTTCATAAAAAAGATCTTTAAACTTCAATAACAAAACAATTGGATCTATTATAGAATATACAAAAAGCAATCTTAATGAATACTGAAATTCAGGAATATGAATTAATGACTATTCAAAATCATTAAGTGCCAATTATTCATTTCATGTATAGAAACATCGCTACTTCATCTAATTTGCATTGTCATTTAATTCGATTAAATAGCGTTTTATATTTCTAAAAGCTATTTATTTTAACGGTGTGTTAAATAACCTTATGTTAATTAAAATTAATTGGGAAGCTTGATTGATAGCGAATTCATTTCTAATTTAGTTATAATTTTGCATTCATAACTAAATTAGCTAATTACTCTGAGTCCAAAAAGTAAGATCAATTTTGAATTTAAAATTACCAGGGCAATGGAATTTCATTTTTTTCTTCATTTTTTAGGTTGCTTGCACTGTCCTTGACATCTCTGTGAAATTCGACTTCAAAATATTCATTAGTGTTTTCAGTTAAGCTCGGCTTTGTGAGACGCTAAAACTGATTCCGGCGATTTTTAAATGTCTGAATTCATTGAGCAAAAGAACTTGCATTCAAATTTTGTTTGCGGAAACGTATAGAATATTTACGAAGGTATTCGGTGAGTATTCTTATATCGGAAAGAAATGTTTAGAAGTGGTATAAACAGTTCAAAGAAGGCAGAGAACGCGTTGAAGACGAAGATCCCTCTGGTCGACAATCTATCTCAACCGATAAAGCTCACGTAAATTAAATATTTGGTGTTAGCAAATCGTCGATTTACAATTAGAGACCTTGCTCATGATGGAATTTCAAAAGGATCGGTCAATTCCATTTTGTGCCTCAAATGCATCAAATCGCGATTGGTATCGAAAGCACTGAATGCGCTAGCTCACAATGCATTAGTTCTTCGTGACTTTTTCGCCGAAAATGAAACCCATATCATTCCACAACCACTGTATTCGCCTGATTTAGCATCGTACGACTTCTGGCCATTCCCTAAACCAAAAAGACCACTCCAGGGACAACGCATTGGGTCGATTGAAGTGATTCAACGTGAATCGCCAGGCGCTTTGAAGGCCATCCCTGCCGATGACTTTTTAGCATGCTTTGAGGATTGGAAAAAGTTGGCATAAGTGCATTGTGCCCGGAGGGGATTACTTTGAAGGGGATGAAATAAATTTGAAGAATAAATAATGAGTTTTTGAAAAAAAATAATTGGTCTTACTTTTATGGGCAATATATAATATATAGTATATCTGAATATATTGTATATCTGACAGATATGCAATGTATAATATTATCAAATATACAATATATTATAAATCTGATATTGCATATCTGATATTGCAATATATTATATTCTAATAGATAGGAAAGAAAATTATTGTTTGCATTAAATATATTTATGTGGAAATATTGCCCGCGGTTAATGCATGTGCCGAATTTCTAACATATCTTCTTTGTATTTATTCAAAAATTATTTAAAATACATTCTTTCTGCATCTGGAAAGCTCATCAATAATTGTTCTTACTTTTTGAGCACAGTAGTATATATTTAATGTAATTGTAAATAATAATGCATAAATAAAAATAATGTATTTATTTTTTTTAAGTATCTTTGAATATTAAGGAAAGAAAATAGTATAAGAAGAAAGCACTGCGCATCAATAACACAGCGGTACTTAAAATCAATTGTTGTGTGCCTTTTATTTATCGGCCGACTTCTGCTATCCATTATCCAACTATTTCTTTTTCCATCTGGCTTAAATGATTTCAATCCGGTTCCTTCCATGACATAAATGGGCGGTCCATAGATCAAATAAACCAATCAAGTGCATCAATAGGATTAAAGAATGCATTCATCGGACAAGCGAACGATCTTCTTATTGGACCGTTTCCTATTATAGAGATTCTTTGTCAGGTTGGATGTCCAAGTGCTTTCTTGGTGAAGCTAAGAATATCTTTCTTCTTTCTAATAATGTCTCTATCCTGACCTTTAAGAGATTGCAAATTGATTTTCCTGCTGTAGTATTATTATTATCATCGTATCGACCCTCATCAATAAAATATTATGTGTGATTCTGGAAAAATATTGCGTTACATAAGAAAAGGTAAAATTTAAGGTCGTGCAATGGTTGTTATTTGTTTAGGAGCAATATATTGCTTATTGATCGTTTTTATCTGGATTAATTTCTTTGTTTACCTTGATAGTTATAATTGTTAAGCGGTTTTAGCGTAGATACTTGTTCAATATCTATAACTGAATAAAACTATATTATTGCATTAAGTATAGTATGTTTTAAATGGATAAATAATGTAAATCGTTTTAATGGAATTATATAAAGATGTATGTTATGTATAGATGCATGTAGATTAAAGATGTATGGAATTAAAGAAGATATATATTTCAAAGATAATTTTGTTTCTTTTTTTTAATAAAACTAAAATTCTTAAAAATTATTGTTATACTTTCTGAATGCAATTGTTTTTAGAAAATAATAAAATTGTTTTTAAAGGTGATGTTTACAGTAAAAGTTGATTAACGGCATATATAACGTAATTGACCTACATCTCATTTATACTGAATCATGCTTCTTTATTTGTACTCAATCTTTATTTTTACTACATTTTTTATAGAATTAAAACTACTAACTAAAAATTTACTGAAACTGAAAATTTGTACTATCTTTTGTGATGAATATAAATGGAAATAAAGTATGATTCAAATTAATAGAATTAAATAAAGGTATAAATAAATATCAGGTTTATCTAAGCGTTTTATAACTTTATCTGGGTATACTACTGTTGTTTATCATCATCATCATCATTGGCGCCACAGCCCAGTGTGGGCCAATGCCGCTTTACCTACTGGTAGATTACGAGACGAGAAATGTTTTCTTTTTTTACGGGGTAGGGTTGTCAACTCTAGGGCCCAACGCTCAGCAGTCATATGAGATCAGCTACTGCGGCTTAAATTAATTCGAACCACTACAAAGATCCATGGCACCACCTGGAGTCGAACCCGAAAAATGTGGTACCGAACGCAGAGCGCTAGCCGCTCGGCCATTCAAGCCCCTCTCTGAACATTGAGAAAAGAAAATAGTATAAGAAGAAAACACCGCACTGCAATAACACAACGGTACTTAAAATCAATTGTTACGTGTCTTTATTTATTGGTTCGACTTCTGCTATCCATTATCCAACTATTTCTTTTTCCATCTGCTTAAATGATTTCAATCTGATTCCTTCCATGATGTAAATGGGCGGTCCACAGATCAAATAAACCAATCAAGGGCATCAATAGTATTAAAGAATGCATTCATTGGACAAGCAAATGATCTTCTTATTGGCAGTTTCCCATTGTACAGCTTCTTTGTCAGGTTGAATGTTCAAGTGCTTTTCTTGAGGGAATCTAAGAATATCTTTCTGTCTAATAATGTCTTGAACCTGACCTTTAAGACATCGCAAATTGATTTTCCTTGCTGTAGTATTATTATTATCATCGTATCGACCGTCATAAATAAAAGATTATGTGTGATTCTGGAAAAATACTGCGTTACATATGAAAAGGTAAATTATGGTCATGCAATGGAGGGTATTTGTTTGGGAGAAGTATATTGCTTTTTGATCGTTTTATCTGGATTAGTTTCTTTGTTTATCTGGATAGTTATAATTGTTAAGTGTTTTACTGGAGATATTTATTCAATTCTACTACACACGAATACTTATATACGGCATACCTATAACTCAATACCATAACGGGCATATAATTAATCTATAACATAATAAAGCTATATATTTATTGTATTCTATCATGCTTCTTTATTTTTTTTATTTTTAAATATTTTTTATCAGGTTTTTATCTAAACGTTTTATAACTTTAACTGGGCATGTTATTGCATTGTATTAAAAATGCCAAATGTTAAAAAGATGAATTCATTAAAGTGTTATAACGAAGCTGTCAATGCAGAAACAGTTAATTTTATGCCGTAAGCGATAGTTGCACCACTGTTATTCATTTACCACTACGCAGGAAGCACATGTAGCTTGAAGATAGGCTACTTACACGAGTAACACAACACCGCAATGCTCTACGATCGTATTAGATCGAGACTTGCGATTTAAGTGGTTTCCAAATCACTACAAACATCCATGGCACCACCGGGATTTGAACCCGAAACCTATGGTACCGAGCGCCAGAGCTCTAGCCACTCGGCCCAGGCTTTTGGTACATCTTCAGGCCCAGGCTTTTGGTACATCAGGCTTCAGCTTCGAATCCTGGCGGTGGCATGTATAGTGGTTCGGAATCCAAGTTAAATTGTAGGTATCGGTCTAATTAACCCAAAATTTGCAGAAAATGATGGTAGAGCCACAAACCACACCTACAAATGTATGCATATACAAGAATAGTGACGTGCACAGCCCGACTTTACTCAAACCCGAAATTTTAGTACAGAGCGCCAGCGACTCGGCCATCAGGACCGAAAATATATTATTATTATTATAGAAATATAGAAAGCTCTGAAATATATTGTAGAAAATTCTGAATTATAGAAATTTCTGAAATATTAATAAACAAGAAAATTAATGACTGCTTTGCTGAGCTAATACTGAGATCCTATTAGACCAGGACCTACGGTTTAAATTATATTCTGAAGCACTACAAACATTTATGATGCCCCCAGGGTTCGAACCTGAAACCTGTGGTACCGAGCGACACAGCGTTATCCCCACTGTGCCATCAGACCACCCTAGACATAATTAAATTAAGATGCACATTAAAATATAAAACAAATTAAGTCATGATAATTCAAAATTCTGTTTTTTAATATGAATGAAATTAAAATTTACAAAAATAAATTTAATATAGCTGAATATAATATTGCATAAAAAAATAAACGATTAAAATATCTCTGAACATTAAGAAAGAAAATACGCTTATGTCCATAAATTAAGGATAATTCAGAATCACACAGAAATTGAACTCTAAAATAAAAAATTCCACCTGTAGAATTATCACACACATCTTGAAGAAGAATATGCAAATTACAGGAAACCACCAGATGGGGCGAATAGTACGTCACAATGACGAGAGTGTAAGAGAGGGGTGCATAAGGAATGGTGGCAAAGAAGTAAAATTGTTCACAAGCGCTTTAAAAAGACTTTTCAGTGCAATAACTGCATAGTTATGGCACAAAGGAAGCATTTGGATGATTTTTTACGTGTTAGAATTATCGGACGACTGGAATGTGGACGTACCCAGCTGGAAGTATCCGAGGAACTTGGAATCGCCCAGAGTGTCATCTCCAGGCTTTGGTAACGATTCTAAGATGATGGTAATGTGAGAACATGTTACTCGCTTCCGAGTTACAACGATGAATGAGGACCGGTATTTAGCAGTTACTGCCAAAAGAACAGACGGAGCACAGCATCAGACCTGTCTCGTCAGCTCTCTTCAGCTACCGGCACGACAGTTTCAAGGCAGACCGTGTACAGACGCTTAGGGCACATTGGTCTATATGCGCGTAGGCCTGTCAGATGTGACCCATTTACCGCAACTCACTATCGCCTGCGATTAACCTGGAGTGGAGAGCATGCATTGTGGACACCGCAACAGTGGTCTGGTGTGATGTTTTCCGACCAGTCCAGGTTTAGTTTGCAGTCTGATTCTCGCCGGACTTTCATATGGAGAGCGCCAGGTACCCGTTACCACCAAGAGAACACCATTGAACGACACCGTTACGGTGGTGCAGGATAGCTCGTTTGGGGAGGGTATTCTTGGTTCCAGAACTGACCTGCATGTTCAGAGTGTAACGATGACAGGATACATCTGTCGGGATGTCATTCTGGAACAACATGTACGTTTGTTTCGGGGCGCCATGGGGTGCTAAATTTCTGTTTTGGGATGACAACGCCCGTCCTCACCGTGCAAACATTGTAGACGAATGCCTTCAATTGGAGGATATCACCAGTATGGATTGGCCAGCATACTCACCGGGCTTGAACTAATTGAGCATGTGTGGGATATGCTTGGCCGACGAATTGCAGCCCGTCAACCCTCCCACCTGTCAACCGAAACTTCGAGAGCATTGCTTGATGAGTGGTGTAATATTCCCCAAGATCAGAGTGATAATTTGATACTCAGCATGCCTAGGCGTTGTAAGGCCTGTATTGCATCGTCCGGGAGACATACTCCATATTAACCATCATACTAACCATGTTAGACTGTTTTTTTTGTAAATAGGTTTTTTTTTTAATTTGCTCCAGGGAGTAAAAAATCGCAATTTTTGTTAATTATGTCAAATATATAGCATCTTTTTTTTTGCTCTTTACCTTTTGTTTTATAAATAGACTTTACAAACAAGTCAAATTTGTTTTGCTTCTGTCTCTTTTTCTTTGCCTGAACTTCACTATCTCCAATTTATGGACAAGAGTGTAGTATAAGAAAAGCACTGCGCTCCAATAACTCATGGGTTCTTAAAAATCAATTGTTGCGTGCATTTTATTTATTGGTCGACTTCTGCTATCCATTATCCAACTATTTCTTTTTCCATCTGCTGAAACGATTTCAATCCCGATTCCTTCCATGACGTAAATGGGCGGTCCACAGATCAAATAAACCAATCAAGTGCATCAATAGGGATTAAAGAATGCATTCATTAGAAAAGAGAATGTTCTTCTTATTGGCCCTTCTCATTGTAGAGCCTTCTTTATCAGGTTGAATGTCCGAGTGCTTTTCTTGGGGAAGCTAAGTATATCTTTCTGTCTAATAATATCTTTGTCCTGACCTTTAGAGAGATTACAAATTGATTTTCCTGCTGCTGTATTAATATTATTATCATCGTGTCGACCGTCATCAATAAAAGATTATGTGTGGTTCTGGAAAAATATTGCGTTACATAAGAAAGTTTGTTTAGTAGCGATATATTGCTTTTTGATCGTTATTATCTGGATTAGTTTCTTTTGTTTACTTTGATAGTTATAATTGTTAAGTGTTTTTACTCGAAATATTTATTCCATATCTATAATTGAATAAATTTATATTATTTCATTAAGTGTAATATTTTATAAATGTATAAAAATATGATTTGTGTTAATGGAATTAAATAAATACATATAATCCAAAGATAATTTTGTTTCATTTTTTAGTAAAAACTATACTCTTTATAAGGAGTATTGTTATATTTTTCTGAAGCCAATTATTTGGAAAATAATAAAAATTTATTTTAAAGTTGATGATGCTATAACTGTTGATTAACGGTACATATAAAGTAATCCTATAACGTAATTCAACCTGTATATTTATTGTTCTCAGTCATGCTTCTTTATTTGCTTTATCTTTAAATGTTTTTATCATGTTTCTGTATGCGTTTTATAACTTTAACTGGATATGCTACTTAGTATGTTCAGAATGCCAACTGATGAAAAATGGATTCAATAATGTAAAATAACATTAATATGCTATTTTATATTAATGATGCTATGTGTTATTGAATCCAAGATACGTTATTGAGTTTAAAGAATGAATATATGTTTATATTTACGTTACCAATATTTTACTTAATTGAATGTTAAAAAAAAAAATTTTCAATATCGTAAAATATCATACTGATGTTATTTTGCGTTAGGAAATCCATATTTTTTTTAACATTTGGATTTTTCAATACACAAAAGTAGTATAAGTAGTGTAAGTCAGTCCGTTCTCAATTCTGGATTTATGCGAATGGAAATGTTTTAAGAATCAGGAAAAATGAAAGCAAGATTAAAAATTAAAAATATAATAATGATACATAAATAAATAAAAGTATAAAAATATATAAATATTATCTTTGAAACTCAATTTTATAGATAAATACTAATTTAAAAAATAATTACTGACACTCAATTCTGTAACCACCTAATAACTCAATTATCTTATAAACAGTAATGACGTATTATGATGGGTCATATTTCACGACAGCCCTTTTTCAAAAGAATCAAAATTGGATGACTTTGTAATACATATATTATTTACCATGCTTACAAACATTTTGAAAATGCAATTTCGTATACGAAAATAAATTATCAATATGACAGACTTGACGAGTCTTCGTGATCCATGGGTAATGATCCAATGATCCAATGGGGACACTGAAATTCCGTGTCCCTCCCCTCCCTGCTTGAGTTTCTACTTTCTTTACTTATAGAAATTTTATAACTACTAAGAATTCCGTTAGCGTTAAACTATAATTTTGTTTTTGACTTTTCAACATTTCTTTATTCAAATAGTAAATAACTATTTATTTCGATGTCTGTTGTCCAAAGTTTCTTCAGCAATTTTTTGTAATATATGTGTTGGCACAAGAGGTTTATAACGGGTACATAATTAAATTAATTTATTTAAAGTTGTATACATGATGTCTCAAAATTATTAGATCAAGTAGGTTAATGAGGGGAGATATGTTAACAACAACCAAACCCACACATAATTGCAAAAAAAAATCCAAGAAAGGAAAAGCCATTAGAAGGCGATAGATGACGCTAATTATCACAGTTTGCGGTAAGCAATTTCTTATTACCGCAATGAAAATGTCATCACGAAGAGTATATATAGGAATGCGACGTCGGAGCAAATAGTCGTACATCTGGTGTATGGATCAGCTGAAGGCCATAGATGAGATACTTAATGGTTGTATAAACAATGGATTCTCTTCTCATGAATATAGGAGATCACAGTTTGTTTACTCAATTACATCAGCATATTCAAGGTTGTTGGGTATTTGGAAATAACAAACATAGTACGGTTAGGATACGATTCATGCCAACTTTTACAAAAACGATGTTGGATGCCTGGGATAATAATCTAGAGCCAATACTCCCAACACCAATTCATCTGCATTAGGAAAATCTCTTTGCAGCGTGCGCAATACATTTGGCATACCGATCTCTTGCAGTTTTTCCATCGCCAAATCTGTCAATCTAGAACATTTTACCTTGTCTCATTTTTGATTCTTGTGCACTTTCTAAGATATTCTGGAGACGTTTTGGTCATGACTTCATTTCGATTATAGTTCCTTTCGATGTTATTTCGCTCGCTATATATTTCTAGTAATAATTTTGATATATATTATTAACCCTGCATATTAACATTCTGTGGAGGAATAATTATAACTTTCGCTTTTGTGTAATAAAGATTACTTAATCACGTACAATCATAAACAACGCAATAATTCATCGTTTAAAACACATTATATTTCACTGTAGTATTGTGTCGTATGTGGAATATTTTTTTGTTATTTCAATATCTAGGCAAAATGTTATATAGAACA
Organism: Caerostris extrusa; assembly: GCA_021605095.1. Taxonomy (NCBI): domain Eukaryota; kingdom Metazoa; phylum Arthropoda; class Arachnida; order Araneae; family Araneidae; genus Caerostris; species Caerostris extrusa. Next base: position 13,172 of record BPLR01013194.1, read on the forward strand.
ATACTACTAAGAATGATAGAACTATCAAGAACCAAGAAGACCAGAATCCTTGCCAAATGAGTGATCTTGCTTGCCAATATCTCGACTCCTCTGTAGATCCCCACATAGGAGAAGATGGTCCCTGACCATTACATCTACAGAGTCACAAAGTAGCGAAATAGGATAGGTTGAAATGCCCATGCATTGCAAATGGGCCTCAAGGCAATCGTGTCCTGTAGACTGTCGAAAAGCAATTTCGTCTTGGTTTATCGGGAATAAGAGAAGGGCTCACCCTCCTCCATTTTTTTTTTTTAGGGCTATACGAGTTTGAATATCCTGCAATAAATTAGATTAAAATAAATGTTTTAAAGACAGTTTAATCTTCTAATAAGGAATGGCTCTATTAGGATATTGTAGTGAACTGGCGCCTCTTTTGGAAGGCAGCTGCTTGTTCATTGCCTCAAAGAATAGAATGTCCAGGCACCAACTAAAGAACGATTTGTTTCCTCTTTAAAATTAGAGTTCTCAACAGTTCTTGGCATTCCAAAATCTCAGGTAATAATGGGTATTTAATAGAGCTGATTGGATGAGCGCTTGAGAATCTAAAGGAATGGCAACCATTACAAACATACAATGGATATATAATATGTGCTTTAGAGCTATACATTGTAGTGGTATGTAGGAATGTAGTATTAAGAAATCCGAATACGTTGAAAGTACTTTTTCATTTCTGTGGAACAATTTTTTTTTTTAATTATGAAACTTATTATTCAAACATTTCTTTTTCCCAAACCATGAAAAAAATTTTACTTTAAAATATAAGAGAAATTTTTTTCTTCTGATACCTTGACTGTTTATATTATATCATGGTATCTAAAAGAATAAAAATCAAGATTTTTAGAAATGTTAAGTGCTTAAACGAATTTCTACTGAAAATAAAAATTAAAGGAATATTTTTGATAAAGATAAGAACCTTTTTTTCATTTACAGCTATTTTTATTTGGGAAATTAGTATTTTGTAATTAATCATTTACAGCTATTTGTAGGAGTTTTTACATAAAATGCTTTAGATTTTAAAAAGCTGTTTTTAATTACTACTATCACAGGTTACTAAAATTAATAATAAAATTTTATCTACCACAAGAAATTCCAATAAATGATTTTCTTTTCCATTCCAGAAATCGTGGACAACGTGAAGAATTCCCAGAAAAACCCCTTCAGACCTCACCTAGAAAAGGACTCCTGCGATGAGGAAGTGATACACATGATCAAGAAGTGCTGGACCGAGGATCCAACCGAGAGACCGGATTTCCAGGCCCTCAAGTCCATCATACGTCGCCTCAACAAGTAATTACTTAAATTAGTCACACAATTTTCCAAAGAAGCTTAACTGCTCTTATAAAATAATCTCTTATTCTTCGTCGTCGGAAAGGACGCTAATTAGAGTAATTTAAAAGCTAATTCGCTGTAATTGTTAGTTTGGAAGAGTTCAGATTATCATTAAAATGTTAAGGTGCTACATTAGATTTGTGAGCATTTTTTAAGTAATAGTTAGGATTAGTAGGAAAAATAATTATAGCGTACTTTTCAACTCATATTAAATTTAAAAGTAAAAAAAAAAAGCAGTATTTTACAATCGAATCAAACGTTTAAATACATATAATCTCTATATAAATAAATTGATTTTTTATTATAAATTAATTAAAATAACATGATTTTAATGCATTATCTAAAACTCTTTTTTGTTACTTTAATTTATTAAGTAATCTTTTAAACACGCATATGTAAATGTTTTAAGCTAGGTTCTTCTTCAACAGTAGAAAACTTTCATGGCCAAAGCCGTCTGCCTATTGGCAGATTCTGAAATTTCAGCTATATTTTTACTGGGTAATGCTGTAGGCTCTATGTCAAACGCTCCACAGTAACATTAGACTGGGTCTCTACATTCATATAAGCCAGGGACCTACGATTTAAAGTGGATTACGAACCATGGCAAACATCCATAGTACAGCCGGGACTCGGTCCCTGTGGCAAACGAGTGCCAGAGCACTACTCACTTGGCCAACAGGCCCAATAAATGGGTAGTCCAAGGTCCTCCCTCAATGAGTGTGACTTGAAGGTGGTCGGATGACCCGAAAAAATGCTTAAATGAGACATATATATGTATATATATATTTATTTATATTTTTATATAAACACATTTTCTCACTTTAACACACTGGCGCTCTAGCCTTTGGTATCCCAAACTTCAGGTTCGAATCCTGGCGGTGACATGGATATTTGTCAGTGGTTCGGAATTCACTTTAAATTGTTAGTCCCTGTCTGTTTAGCCCAAAGTGTACACAAGATGACCGTAGAGCGACTACCCAAACCCAAAGCGGCCTGAATGGCCGAGTGTCTAGCGCTCTGGCGCTCGATGCCACAGGTTTCGGGTTCGAGTCCCGGCGGTGCCATGGATGTATGTAGCGGTTCGGAATCCACTTTAAGCCGTAGGTCCCGGTCTCATATGACAGTAAGAGTGTCACGGAGGAGAAGTCAGACTTCTACCTACGGGTGCTCCATCAGAACAGAAGCTGCACCACTCCTCCCTCCTTCCATGAGGGGACACGAAAACAACAACAGCCCCAATACGCTCAGTTGTTGTTGTAAATTGTAGTCAAAAGTCACCTAGATTCTGCCGACAACTGAGAAGTCATAGATCTTTTAACTTAATTTTACAAAGATAATAAAAAAAATTTCGGAGTTCTGGTCAGGGCTCGTAGACTACAGGTGAGAGAAGATCATTACGTCCAAAAGCTACAAAAATTGTGAGGCATTTAAAAGTCAGAGCGAATGAAATTCATAACAAATCCCTATAAGTATTTTGATCAGTATATAGCAGAATGGAGAAGGAGAGAGCTCATAATCATAAGTAGTAATTCAGCAGCTAATTACGGCAAAGGAAGGAGTGGTGCTTATGAGAAAATCTGAGAACACAAGGTTAATAGGTATAAGCACAAATTGTATTTGGTAACTGAAATTCATTAAGAGAAAAAAAAATGGTAATATACACACACATATATATATATATAAACGTCTTAGTCTATACTAGACGTATAACGGAAGAAAGGGCAATTTTCAAGATCATGTGATCACTATAATTTTTATTTACAAACATTAAATGTATATACAGAACTCCATTTACGTAAAAAGGGAAAAATAAAGAAAATGTGTTTCACAAATGCAGCTCACTCCTAGGTCAGAGATTTTGAGAGCTCTGGAGTCTACGTCGAATCTATTTCACCAGACCTTAATTATCGCACTACATGGTATAGAATCAAAAAGGGATCATCTTGGAAACAGGCGGGAACTCCGGCATGTTCTGTCCCTTCATAGAAAAAAAGGAACTCCGGCATGTTCTGTCCCTTCATAGAAAAAAAGAAAAACAACACTCTTTGTAGACTCGTCGTCGAACTTCCTTTTTCTTCTCCAAAAATTTCCCTTTTAGAAAATCTGCCAAAAGGGGAGTGGGGGTGGGTAAATTTCCCTCACTTCTTATCGTAGTAAACATTTTCTCAGCTTATGGCCTATCACCAATCACGATGAAACAACTCATGGTGTGGTCCAAATTCCATCTGTAATTGTTAAATCATAAATTTCATCTGTATTTTTACAAAGCTCACACAGACAATCGCTAGTTTCAGAAGGTCTCATTATCCAGGAACTAATTATCTACTATCAGATTTGAGTGACAAGTTGTTCTCATTAGAACGATAATTGTATGTAGTATAAACAAACATCCTCGACACTGCTTATCTGATGTCAGATTTGAATGACAGGTTGTTATTATGCATTTGTCAAAGAATATACATTCCTCTCTCCTGGGAATGAAATGCCACAACTCTTGCCGTGGGAAAAATGCTACTATTTATAGATAAATTATAGCTAAAATTTTCACAAAAAATTGAATGTGAAATAAAAAAACAGATAATCAGAATCCCTCTTTCAATATTTTGAAATTCAACATTGAAAAAGAATACCTCTGTATCTTAGTTCTTAGTTCTCACACTAAAATATAAATTTATAATTATTTTTACTAAGAATTTTACTACTAATAATAATTATACTAATACTAATACTAATACTAATAATAATACTAATAATACTAATACTAATATTACTAATAATTTTTATAATAAATTTTATAATTATTATTATTATTATATATATATATATATATATATATATATATATATATATATATTCTGGATAAGAATAAACTCTTGTAGTATTATTGATCACATTAATGTAAAATTAATTTTATATACATTTAATAATATTTTTTTAGATTTTAATATAATCTACAAAATGTTATAAATAAAATTAATGTACCTTCTAAAATAGAAAATAATTATGCAATTTTTTTTTAAAAAATTGCACAAAAAGTACAATTGTTTCTATCATAATTATAAGTGGAAATAAAAATAATTATTTAATATTTAGCAAACTCATGAGTATTCTCATCTAAACCTTATAATATTACGACAAACTTAGCGAAAAAAAATTAATAAATGTAAAAAACAGTAAAAAACACTTCAATTTAACCGTACCGTCATACATGAAAATTATATATAATCTTTCGCTCAGTATAATTTATACATGTTCATCTTCTCAGCAAATGATATCTTTCTTCTTTTATTAAAAATTTTAAAGAATTATAATTAAAGTTGGAATCAAGAATTATAATTAAATTCGAAATACGAAAACTACACATTGCTGGTTTAGGAAGAATATTAAAATTTTAAACATAACAAAATATTTTTTTTTTATAAAACAAAAAAAAAAACATACGATTTCATTTTAAATTTAATTAAATTTAATTTTATATTTATATATTTTTAGCGATAAAAAAAAGAGATTCTAAGAAAATTAATTTCATTTTCTCTTTTGTTGAAGTTGTTTGATAAAATATGTATGACCATGTAAAAGATTGATTCAGAAAATTTAATAAAAACACGCATGAGTGGATAAAAACTACGTTTCTTTATTATTAACCTTTTTTATTAGATTTAGAAATAATAAATCTTAAATTGTAATATATATGTCATCCTTTGATACAATAACACTTCAATGTTCGTCAAATATTATTAATATTTATTTTAGATTTCTGTAAATTGATACTTTAAATTGAAGATAAAGTTATATTAATGAAATAATATTGAATAATCTTTATTGAATATCGATTTATCTGAAGGATAATTTCTCTGTTCTCTTATTTATATTCATATTTAATTAATGTTTGTTTTTATATTAATTAAATTGTATGCAATCCCATTTTTAACTTCATTTCTGTTTTATTTCTTTTGTTGTATGGTTAAGTTTTTGATGAATCTAAATTTTATCTTCTCATATATACTATAGCCTTAATATTAATTATTTAATTAGGATTCATTAAATATATTAATTTTATACAATTATCTTTTTAACTACATTTCTGTTTTATTTATTTTGGTAGTAGTCTTCATAATTATTATTTAATTAAAATTAGTTAAATATTTTAATTTTATACAATTATCTTTATAATTTCATTTCTGTTTTATTTATTACATGATTAACTTTTGATGAATATAAGTTCTATCTTATCTTATATATAATAGCCTTAATTGGAAGCTTAATAGCCTTAATATTAATTATTTAATTAGGATTTAATTTATTATATTAATCTTATAGAATTGCTTTTTTAACTTCATATATGTTTATTTATTTTGTTGTATGATTAAGTTTTTGATGAATCTTTTTTATCTTCTCGTATATATGACAGCTGTAAGATTAGAAAGTTATGCAATGATAATTTCTGTGGAATTGTAATAATATAATTTATTCTTTAACTGCTTACACCAGAATTGTCGTAGCATTTTTTCCCACGGGAAGAGTTTTGGCATTTCATTCCCAGGAGAGTGGAATGTATGTTATTTTGGCAAGTATATGATAATCCATCACTCAAATTTGACAGCAGGGAAACAGTATTGTGGGTAGTTATACTACGTGCAATTAGTATTTTGTATTATTGAGAACAAATTGCCGTAAAAATCTAATAGCAGATATTCGGTATCATGTATAATGAGCTTCACAGCTTGAAACAATTACAGATTGAATATGAACTATACCATGAGTTGTTCCATCGTGAATGGTGATAGATCACGATTTGAGAAATGTTTATTCCAATTAAGAAGTAGGGAAGCTGACCTTCCTCTTGTTGGATTGTCTTAAAAGGAGTTGTTTTTGGTGAAGAAGAGAGAGTACAAATAATTCTAAATAAATTACTTCGGATTATCACTGGTGTTCAATGATTCGTTATGTAAATCTACCATTCACAACTAAACGTTGTATGTAATTCTAACATTCATCAATTTCACGACCTCAAAATTGAAACTATAGACACCCATATTATTAAATTTTCTAGAAAATTCTTTTGTAATATAGCTATTCACAATAAGCCGATCATTAAAGCTCAAACCAATTGTACTTAGTGTAATAGTAGATACAACTGCCCTACGTAATTTCAAAATGTAATCGAAGCTTAAAACCACCTTAAATAGACTATTTTTTTTATTGCTATATCCATTTTGTCCGTTTTTATTTCGTTGGTTTGTTCATCGTTGCAGCTCATCTTTTTTTCCTTTTTTTTTTTTTTCTCAAGCGATACTCTTCATTTTTTCCATGCCAAACATTTTCTCTTTTTTTTTTTATTTGTGTTTTCTTATATCTAGACACTTTTATTTCATTTTAAGTCGAGCAAATGACCTTTTTATCGATCAGTTACTTTTCTAAGCTATCCAACTTATTAGTAAGAAGGGAGAGAGTTCTGCGACGAGGAGACCGAAAGTGGTTTTTATACTCTGAAGTGACTGAATAGGCCAGAGTTTCCACTTTTTTTCAAAGTGAACCCCTTGAGATTTCGTGTACCTCACCGTGGGATAATTAAAATCTGCCACACACCGGGCAATTAGATTCCAAGTAGCCTCAAGTACTCTTAAAATCACCGCTCATGGAGTGAACTGTACTTGTTATTTAATAGTGCACTTGTGCTCAAATTTTATTTTAATTTTTAATTTCTATGTATAATAACCAGAAGATATTATTTGTATATATATGCTTGTATATATATTATGTGCTTGCCAATAAAAATTAAAGTGTTACCATGAACCTGAAAGGGGCCCTATTCTTGAAGACGTTACAGGTCTATTATAGACCGAGACGTTACAGTATATAATAAGATATTTTTATTTTGTTCAATAATATTTCTCAAGGATATTTAGCAATCTTTAATATCTTTCTTTTTTTCTGAAAATAATTGAGCAGGTCGGACTTTCCGCCTGCTTACAAAGTGAGCCCCTTGTGGTTTCGTGTATCGCTTCCTATGATAATTAAGTTCTGCCGTAGAACAGTTGGACGACATTCGTCGTATACTAGAGAAAATATATATCTTGTATATTTAATCTATATTTTAATTTTCATTTCATTGTAAATAGAGTCAGGCATATACAAGTAATGTTTGTAAATAAAATTTAGTTTTCCCGTGGACGTGAAAGTGTCCCTCTTCTTGCAACCTTTACAGGAGGCGTTAAATCACATATGCTTTTTTAATATTTATTGCAAATATTTTCTGAAATATATAAATCTTCTTCTATTGCAGGGACAATGACAGTGGAAATATCTTGGATAATTTATTGTCCCGAATGGAACAGTATGCAAACAACTTAGAAGCACTAGTGGAAGAACGTACAGCGGACTATCTAGAAGAAAAGCGAAAAGCAGAAGATTTGCTCTACCAACTGTTGCCAAAGTAAGAAAATCATTTAGTCTTACTTTTACAAACTGTTGCCAAAGTAAGAAAATTATTTAGTCTCACTTTTCCAACTGTTGCCAAAGCAAGAAAACCATTTAGTCTTATTCTGCCAACTGTTACCAAAGTAAGAAACTTATTTAGTCTTACTTTAACAATTGTTGCCAAAGTAAGAAATTGTATAGTATTCCTTTACCAACAGTTGCCAATGTAAGAAAATCATTTAGTCTCCTTTACCAACTGTTGCCACAGTAAGAAAATCATTTAGTCTTACTTTACCAACTGTTGCCAAAGTAAGAAAACCGTTTAGTCTTATTTTACAAACTGTTGGCGAAGTAAGAAAATTATTTAGTCTCACTTTTTCCAACTGTTGCCAAAGCAAGAAAATTATTTAGTCTTATTCTGCCAACTGTTGCCAAAGTAAAAAACTTATTTAGTCTTACTTTAACCACTGTTACCAAAGTAAGAAATTATATAGTATTCCTTTACCAACAGTTGCCACAGTAAGAAAATCATTTAGTCTTACTTTATCAACTGTTGCCAAAGTAAGAAAATTATTTAGTCTTACTTTAATAACTGTTGCCAAAATAAGTAATTATATAGTATTCCTTTACAAACTGTTGCCAAAGTAAGAAAATTATTTAGTCTTACTTTAACAACTGTTGCCAAAGTATGAAATTAAATAGTATTCCTTTACCATCTGTTGACAAAGTAAGAAGATTATTTAGTCTTACTTTGCCTACTGTTGCCAAAATAAAAAACTATTTAACCAACCGTTGCTAAAGAAAGAAAATTATTTAGTCTTCCTTTACCAACTGTTGCCAAAGTAAGAAAATCATTTAGTTTTAGTCTGCCAATTGTTGCAAAATAAGAAAACCGTTTAGTTATCAATGATTAATTAAAACACTTATTTTTGACGTCAATTTTCCGATAGTAGCGTTTATTTAAACGTGAAAAGCATTTAATAATGTTCATGTATAAATTGATGCTGTAGCATATGGGGTTGATTATTTCTCTGGTAATTATTTTTTCCTTATCTCAAATACTTCAGTATTGACTGGATTGGATAATCTAATATTCAGTGGTTCAGAAAGAGTTTTGCTATTGTTGTTTCATTCATCATTATTAATTGTTACAAACACTTTGTAAAGATTATTTTATCATTAATTATTTAATTAGTTTCAAAGCAATTATCTGTACGTCAAGATTAACAACAATAGAACAGTTTAATTAAACTAGGGTAGAATTTATGCGAAGTAAAAGCTTATATCATTAATTTATTTACATCTACGTAGATAATCGTTGTAACCGTATTGTTTTTTATTGAAGAATAAAAAACATGCTTATAAGGGACATACTTACAAAACAATAATGTTGTACTTTACCTTTTATCATTTTTAAATTAAAATTTACTCTAATTATAGCAAAAATAATAATTATAAAATTTAAAAATAAAAACAAGGTATTACTCATTTTCTGCAATGAATTTTTTATATTTAAATAAATGAGAATTATCACACACACACACATATATATATATATTAATGAATCAATTCATCAATTCAACATACATGATATACTCAAATGGATGAATTAATATTGATATTCGATTAAAAAGCAATGAATTTTTCTATTATAACATAATGAAAACATTAACATGATAAGAAGTTGAAGGTGAATTCAATGGGATAAATGAACTGGTAAATGAATGTGAAAAATGAATTTGATAAATAAATAGGTAATTGAAGGTGATAAATGAAGGTGCATAATTCCAGTTTAATCCATATTCGAAATAATTTATCTCAAAGTTTAAAATTGAGGTTATTTTTCTTTAAATTTATATTTTACAGAATATACTTAAATGAGCTAAACGTAACATCTGAGCACTTTAAACTCCTGTTCACAAAATACAGTGGCGCATTTTCATATATTTTCATTTCTACAAGAAAAACAAAAAGGTTACTACATATGATGACTACTGTTCACTACATATAATGATGAATGTTTCTATTACAGCATAACTTAAAAACAATGAAATCTAACTTACCAATATGTTATCATTTAAATCACTATTCTTTTATCTAGCATGTAGATAAAACTATCGAAAAAGAATATCACTATTAATTTTTTTAACTAAAAATCTTATCTTATGTTTGACATTATTTGGTGGCCAAATATATTCCTTTATAATTGGATGATTAATTCCTTTATAATTAGAAAATGGAAGGTGAATAGTTCCAAGGAAATACATATTCGAAATAATTTATTTCAAAGTTTTAAAAGGTAGAGCTATTTTTTTTTTTTTCAACAAAAGAAATTTATATTTTATGGTATTTCCTTAAATGAGTAACTTAAATAAAGTTATAAACAATTCAAATGTAACATCTGAACACTTCAAATTTCTATTCATAAACTACATTTGCGTATTATTCTTATACGTTCTTTAGGAAGAAAATAGGAATTATAGTATGTAGTAATGATTCGTCTTGTTCAATACATATAAAGATGCAAGTTTATATTACAGCATAACTTAATAACCGTAATACCTACTTAATTTTTTTATCATAAATTCACTACTTTTATCTGGCATGCAGAAAAAATTCTGGGAAAGATTATCACTGTTAATTTTTTTAACTAAATGAAAATCTTATTTTGACGTTATTATTTTGACGTTATTGACGTTATTTGGTAGCATAATCTCTTCCTTTATAATTCTTTATTTGTCTTAAAAAATCAATCGTACTTCTCTAAAAAGAACTTTAATACTTTTATTATATTTTATACGAGAAATAAATATCAATAGATTCTCTCAAAAAAGAAAAAGTCACAAAATGTATTAAAGGAAGAAAAGCCATCAAGTAAAGTAAAAATTTCTTCTAGAATCTCACAAATGCTTTATAGCTTTGATAAGATGTTACGTGTAGGGCTCATTTCTTGTCTGTAATTCTATCATGAATTCTTCTTTTTTAACTAAAATAGCCTTTTCAATATAAACGAAATCAAATGTCCGTATCGACACTTAAGAGAAATTTATAGAATGCAGCCATATTGTTTCAAAAAACAACTTTTGTTTTGTTTTTATATAATCTAATTTATAACAGCAAATGCAATTGATCCTATTTTTGCTCTGAAACTACAAATCCATTTATCTATTGAAATTGTGAAATAAAATAAAATTTCTTTACTTAATATCTAAATACTGAGGTAAAAAATACAATAAAAATTTATAATAAATAATGAATTAATTAGATAAAAATATCAATAAATAATTTTAATATTATTAAAGATTTATAATCGTCGTTTCATCATATAATCTATACTTTCTTCATAATCATAACATTCAGTTTTAACCATCTTCGCATTTGAGAAGTATTATTAGATATTTGCAAAACAATTAATTCATTTATTTCCTCATAATACAAGACATTTTGTTCATCTCAACAGACAAAATACACTCAAATGGATGAATCAATACTGATATTCGATTTTTAAAATAATGGAATTTTAAAATATAATAAAATAAGGTGTAATTGAAGGTGATTGGATGTAATAAATGAATAGGTTAATGATCGTGAAAAATGAATGTGATTGTGAAGGTGATAACTGAAGGTGAATTGAATGTAATAAATGAATGTGAAAAATTAATGTGATAATTGAAGGTGAATAATTCTTATGTTCGAATGAATTTGTCTCAAATTTTTAAAGGTTAAATTTAAATTAATTAAATTTAAGTTAAATTTTCAAACAAAGAAAATTCCTATTTTACAGAATATTCTTAAATGTTTAACTTACTATAGGTCGAATTATAAACTAGTAAAACGTAACATCTGAGCTCTCTAAATTCCTTGTAAATTGTTTCAAATTCCCATAAATTAAAAAAAACTTGTTTTGTTTTCATAAATCCCCAGTGCAGTACTAATCACACATATTTTTTTTCTATTAGAAAAATAAATGGTCTTCTATCAATAAGGATTCACCTTGTTCACATACAAAAAGATGTATGTTTATATTACAGCATAACTTAAAAAACCGTAATACCTAAATTCTTAATTTCTTCTTTTATCTGGTATGTAGATAAAATTCTCGAAACTATTGATCTATTAATTTTTTTAACTAAATAAAAATCTTATTTTATGTTTGACATTATTTGGTATCATGATCACTTACTTTATAATTCTTTGTTTATTTTTAAAAAATCAATCGTGTTTTCCAAAAAAGAACTGAAATTCTTTTATTATATTTTTATAAGAGAAATAAATATCAATAGATTCTCTCTCTCGAAAAAAAAAAAAAAAAAAGTACAAATGAATTAAAGAAGAAGAAGCCATCAAGTAAAGTTAAAAATTGCTTCTAGAATCTCAAAAATGCTTTATATCTTTGATAAGATATTACGTGTAGGCCTCAGTTATTTCCGTAGTAATTCTATCACTTCTTTTTTTTTCTTTTTAACTGGAATAGCACTTCCAATATAAACGAATTAAATGACCGTATCGACACTTAAGTGAAATTTTATGGAACACAGCCATATTGTTTAAGAAACAACTTTGTTTTGTTTTAGATAATCTAATTTATCACTGCAAATGTAATAGATCCTATTTTGCTCTAAAACTGCTTATCCATCTATCTACTGATATTGTGAAATAAAAAAAAAAAAAAAAAAACTTCCTTTTTACTTAATATCTAATTTCTTAAGTTTTAGTTTCTTATAGGTCTTTCGTTGTTATTTTGATTTAGTTCTTTTTAGTTCTGGTTTTGTCTTTGTTTATAAACTTGTTTTGTTTTTATATAATCTAATTTATCACTGCAAATATAATAGATCTATTTTGATCTAAAACTACAGACCATCTATCTACTGAAATTGTGAAATAAAACAAAATATTACTTAATATCTAAATACTGAGATACAAGTGCAATCAAAAATTTATAATAAATAATAAATTATTAGATAAAAATATTATTAAATAATTTTGTATAAGGATTCATTATCGTCGTTTATTTATTTAATCTATACTTTCTTCATCCTCATCATATTATTAGGTTTTAGCCGTCTTTACGTTTGAGAAGTATTATTAATTATTTGCAAAAGAATTAATTCATTTATTTACTTATTAGTCAAGAAATTTTGTTGATCTCAGCAGACAAATGACATTCAAGTGGATGAATTAATATCGATAATTAATTTAAAAGTAATGATTTTTTAAAATATTATAAAATAATGATTAGCTGATTAAGATAAGAAATTGAAGTTGAATCGAATGTAATAACTGAATTGGTAAATAAATGTGATAAATTAATAGGTAATTGAAGGTGAATAATTTCTAGGTAATACATATTCGAAATAATTTATCTCAAACTTTTAAAGATAGGGCGATTTTTTGAAACAAAGAAATTTCACATTTTATGGATTATTCTTAAATGGGCAACTTAGGTATAAACTAGTAAAACGTAACTAGCAAAACAAAACTAGTAAAACGTAACATAAGAACACTTCAAATTTTTGTTAATTAACCACAATGATGTATCATTCATGCATGTTTTTCCGTAAGAAAAAAAAATCAATGATCTTGCCTTCAGTAATGACTCGTGCCTGTTCACTACATACAAAGATGCATGTATATATTACAGCATAACTTAATAACCGTAACAACTACTTAATTTTTTTCTTAAATTCCTACTTTTATATGGTAATTATATAAAATTATCGAAAAGATTATCACTATTAATTTTTTAACTAAAAACTTATCTTACGTTTACCATTATTTGGCGGCATGATATCTTCCTACACAGTTCTTTATTTGTCTTAAAAAATAAATCGTCCTTCTCCAAAAAGTCTGTAAGACTTTTATTATATTTTATAAGATAAATAAATATCAATCGATTCTCTCTCAAAAAAAAAAAAAAAAGGAAAAGTCACAAATGGATTAAAGGAAGAAAAGCCATCAAGTAAAGTAAAAAAATTGCTACTAGAATTTCAAAAATGCTTTATAGCTTTGATAAGATGTTACGTGTAGGCCTCAGTTCTTTCCGTAGTGTTTCTATCACTTCTTTTTCTTTTTAACTGGAATAGCACTTCAATATAAACGAAATTAAATGTCTGTATCGACACTTAAGTGAAATTTATAGAATACAACCATATTGTTTCTTGAAATAAACTTGTTTTTGTTTTATATAATCTTAATTTATCACAGCAAATGCAATTGAGACCATTTTGCTCTAAAACTATAGATTACCGTCTATCTACTAATAGTGTGAAATAAAAAAAAATATTACTTAATATATAAATACTTAAGTAAAAATACAATAATAAACTTATAACGTTCTTTAGTTTATTTTAGCTTCTTCTAATTTTTTTAGTTTCTTTTGTTTTCGTTTTTTCTTGTTCTTTTTTGTTTTTGTTCATAAACTTGTTTTCCATTTTATAAAATCTAATTTTCACTGCTAAAATATAATAGAACCTATTTTGCTTTAAAAATACAGACCCATCTATCTACTGAATTTGAAAATTATAAAAAATATTATTTAATATCTAAATACTGAGGTAAAATACAATAAAAATTTATAATAAATAGTAAATTACAGATAAAATATTAATAAATAATGTTAGGTATTACGGTAGATTTAACTAGAACAGCACTTCCAATATAAAGAAATTAAATGTCCGTATCGACACTTAAGTGAAATTTATAGAAGGCAGCCATATTGTTTTAAGAAACAAACTTTTTTTTTATTTCTATCATCTTATTTATCACTGCAAATGCAATAGCACTTATCTTATTTTGCTTAAAACTACAGACCCATCTATCTATTGAAATTGTGAAATAAAAAAAAAATATTACTTAATATTTAAATGAATAGAGTTAAAAATACTATATAACATTTTTATAATAAATAGTAATGTATTAACAGATTAGTGTTCTCAATTTGTTCACGTTTCAATGAGTTTATTATAAAAATACAGTTTTTACATATTCTTTTTTTTTTTTTATTATTAAAGCAGCTATTTTTTATTTTTATCCCTTTTAATAATTTAATCATCAATAGAACTTACAGAATGAATACAAAATCTTTAGTTTTATTAAAATACGCTATTAATTGCATTTATCTTAGCAGTAATTAAGTTCAAAAGAACTTTATTGAATTATGGCATATATATTTAAATGAGTAATTTCAATTAATAAAAAAAAAAACAAATATACGAATTTTACATTACAGCATGCAAACAAATTTTAGCACTTATTTACATCAATGGTATTTACATGTATATCACCTATCTTAGAACTTATTTCGTCAATGGAACTTACACATATAGCATTTATCTTAGCATTTATTACATCAATAGAACTTACACGTATATCACTTATCTTAGAACTTGTTTCATCAATAGAACTTATCACTTATCTTAGCACGTATTTCTTCAATGGAACTTACACGCATATCACTTATCTCAGCATTTATTACATCAATAGAACTTACACGTATATCACTTATCTTAGAACTTGTTTCATCAATAGAACTTATCACTTATCTTAGCACGTATTTCTTCAATGGAACATACACGCATATCACTTATCTCAGCATTTATTACATCAATAGAACCTACACGTATAGCACTTTATCTTAGCACGTATTTCTTCAATAGAACTTATCACTTATCTTAGCACGTATTTCTTCAATGGAACTTACACGCATATCACTTATCTTAGCATTTATTTCCTCAATGGAACTTATACACTTACACAAATTTATATAAATTTAGGTGACGATTAAATTAGTTTTCTATAAACATAAAAAACGAAGAAAATTATGTATTATTTATGTCTATTGATTTCTATCGTGATAGACTTCCAAGTGGCAAGAGATGGCCAGTTCTTTATTGGATGATATTTAAACATGACAGTCATATGGGAAAAAACTCGAAAAATTCCCAACAGGCAGCATGACCATCGATGATTTACACGCGTTGCCACAATGACCATCGAGTTTTCTCGTTTCTGAAATCAGTTAACACAACACTATTGCCAGAAGATTCGAACTTCTGCCTATTAGCTGTAAAGTCGGCCAAGAATCTGGTAATAATTGTTGACAGCCAGTAAAATATGAACAAACATTTATCTCCCGCATTTTGTAAATATTCCCATCTGTCACTTTAAAATAAACTTCTTGTATTTCTACTAGTCCTTCGTTCCATATTCATTTATGAAATTCAATTTGTGTTTGCAGATAAAAAAAAAAAAATAATATGATCCCTGTCATTTAAAACAAAATATTAGAAACTTTGTAATCCTTTATGTTGTTGTTTCTTATCCTACTTGGCTGGGTCCACCTCCTCGTGGTGCCCCCTGGAAACGTCACTTAAGACGGCGAAGAGACCCATACATCTCCGCGGGTGTTCTCGAACACGTTCTATAGCGTGAACGTTGATGCCCTGGAGTACAACAAGCCCAGTCGAGGGCAGCCAAAGGCGGTGGGGGTGTTGTACTCATTACATATCACCCTATCCGTGGAGCCGAATAAGGCGGAATCCATCTAGTACTAGTAGTTTCTGTCGTGCTTCTGGCTATGCAGTTCTCCGTAAGCCTTCGGGCAGGTCGGTAAAACTTTATAGATATCCCACTTGGCTGGCCAAGCCCACGAGCCCATACGTACTCACGATCGAAGGGGAAGGAAGCAGCTTCTGTTGTGATGGAGCACCCGTAGGTAGAAGTCTGACTCTGGCTCCGTGACGCTCTTACAGTCATAGGAGACCGGGACCTACGGCTTAAAGTGTATTGCGAACCACTACAAACATCCATGGGCACCGCCAGGATTTGAACCCGAAACCTGTGGCACCGAACGCCAGAGCGCTAGACACTCAGCCATTCAGGCCCCAAATTTGTGAATGCCAACTGCACGCGGTGTTCCCAAGTGGTCACCCACCCAATACTGACCGCGCCCAATGATGCTTGACTTCGGTGATCTAACGAGAACCGGTATATTCTGCATGGTATGGCCGTTGGCTATAATACTTTATAAACCACCCTAATCACATTCAGCATTCAGACTTTTTCTGTTATCACTTTTCCAGCATTCTCAGTCTGAGTAGAAGTACTGGAACTCGAGAGTACTGTACTTTCAACCATGACGTGGGTGGTAGTTGTGCTCTTGGAGTCCCGTGTCAAGGCATCAGGACGCTTTATCAAATCTGTATGGTTAAGTCCTTTGAAAAACTGTTGTTGTTGATGTTGATGTTGTGATGATTAACCCTCGCTAACTATCTTTGGCAATTAGTCAAATCTGTTCGTTGGGAAAAGTAGACAATGAGAAATAATTTTCAATTATTGGAAGAGTTTCTATCCACCTATTAAAAGAATATTTTTGTAACATTATGCTGTAGCTCTATTGAAAAGCCAGACACCCATTATATTTATATTAAAACAATGTTCATCTATTGAAGGTATCGACTATCTTCAGTCTGTAATTAATATCGGCTCAGAAGCTTTTAGAGAACATTTAGGGGTGCACTGTTTCTGAAAAGTTTAGCACTAATGTTATCCCACGCATCCCTTTTCTATCGTTTAGATAGATAAAGCCTCTTATTGATGAGCTTTCAGACGCAGAAAGTATGTATTTAATATAATTTTTTTTTTTTATAAATACAAGAAGGTATGTTAGTAATTCGGTTGGCACATGTATTACCAGCTGAAAAACATTCAGTGAAATATTTCACAGATAAATATAATTATGTTATGTATGATAGTAAAAATTTTATTTCTTATCAATTAGAATGTAATATATTGCAATATCAGATCACAGATATACTATTGTGCCCAAAAAGTACGACCAATTTTTTTCCAAATAATTCTTTATTTATTCTTTCAAATTTATTTCGTCGCCTTCAAGGTAATCCCCTCGGACACAATGCACTTATGATTTCATGAGTTTTCGTTTGTGAGACAGATATTTACCAACGATTTGTAAACATCATTTTCTTTTAACATATTCATATTTTTTGTAGTTAGAAAGACTTGATACAAGACCATGATTATGTAAGATAGAAAGAAACTTTCACGACTCTTACAATATTTGTTAAAGAAAAATAGAGAAATATTTATTGTTATGCACTTCTATTTTCAGGTCTGTTGCGAGTCAGCTGATTCGTGGTGAATCTGTAACGGCTGAAGCTTTTGACAGCGTCTGAATTTATTTCAGTGATATTGTAGGCTTCACTGAAATGTCTGCAGAGAGTACACCCATGGAAGTAAGTTGAAGATTATGAATTTTAACTATCTCTAATATCTGGAAGAAAGTGACTGGACACCCCTCGAAAAGTAGAAAAGTCGACAATACAGCTGACACATGCGCAATAATAGGTATCACGTGTCAGCCATATCCTATAAATACTCTGTGGAGTCGACTAGAGTTGTTTTTTATCAAGATGCCGCCACGGGAAGACTTGTCTGAGTTCGAGAAAGGTGTGTTGGTTGGATTGCATCTTGCCAAGGTGTCAATTAGGAGATATCCCGTCTCCGTAACTGCTCAAAATCAACTGTAGCACGTGTTGTGTGTCGCTACAAGACTGAGGGACACTGTCAGAACAAACCCCGAAGTAGACGACCTACAGTTCTCACCAGCAGGGACCGGCGGATATTCGAAGTAACCGTCAAACATCCATGGATAACATCGCTAATGAGCTTAGACAAGCCACAGGTGTGGCCGTTTCGACCAAGACTCTTCGTATCGAGTAATAAGTTAGGTTACACTGGACGTTCGGCGGCCCATAAGCCTTTGATTACGAAAACCAACAAGAAAGCGCGCCTTCGATGGGCCAAAGACCACCGTACTTGGACTCTGGAGGACTGGAAACGCGTCCTTTGGACTGACGAGTCACGATTTACCCTTTTCCGTTCCGATGGACGTGTTTGGGTATGGCGTTTACCAGGAGAACGCCTTTTGCCCGAGTGTGTCGTCCCAAATGTAAAGTTTGGTGGAGGAGGATTGATGGTATGGACCTGTTTCTCCTGGTATGGGGCTGGCCCACTGGTGAAGGTTGATGGTGCGATGAATGCCGATAGATACTGTGATGTTCTCGACAATCATGTCCTTCCTACCTTGTGGGCAACGTACGGTATGGATGATTGCTGGTATCAAGACAACAACGCAACATGTCATGTTGCAAGGGAGGACTCTTTATTGGTATGTGAACAACAACGTTAAGCGCATGGAGTGGCAGGCGCAGAGCCTGATCTTAACCCAATTGAACATCTCTGGGACGAATTGGACCGTCGGTTGAGAGCCTGCACCCCACTCCCTAAAAAAGCAAGCCTGAACTATGGAACTTCCTGTTAAACATTTGGAAGGAAATGTTGGGTATCATCTTGCCACTATGGCTAATTTAGTGGAAAGCATGCCCAGAAGGGTTGCAGCTATGATCGCAGCCAAAAGGAGGCCCTACCTCCTATTAATTTTAATAAATATGTGTTTATGTCGTTATAGTGTCGTGCCCAATCACTTTCTTCCACATAGTGTATATTATTTTTTAATACATTTTCTAACTGCATATTGTGTAAATTCTATATATTAAATATGAAGAATTTGGAGTACTTACCAAGATATTTTTCTGAAATTTATGTCGTCTACCACTCATGCTGGCCAAAAACAATCCCACCGATTGTTGATGAGAAAATAGTTAAGGATTGGACAAATATTTGGGCTTTAAGGGTTAATAAAATTGTTGGACAAAGGGTTAACATAATTGTTGGTCTTTAAGGGTTAATAAAATTATTGGATTAAGGGTTAACAAAATTGTTGGACTTTAAGGGTTAACTACTACAATTATCGTGTCGTATGGTAGAGAACATATACAGCTTGGCTATCCATGGCTCCAAACTTGGCAGCTTGGCTATCCATGGCTCCAAACTTGGCAGCTTGGCTATCCATGGATCCAAACTTGGCAGCTTGGCTGTCCATGGCTCCAAACTTGGCAGCTTGGCTGTCCATGGCTCCAAACTTGGTAGCTTGGCTATCCATGGCTCAAACTTGGCAGCTTGGCTATCCATGGATCCAAACTTGGCAGCTTGGCTATCCATGGCTCCAAACTTGGCAGCTTGGCTATCCATGGATCCAAACTTGGCAGCTTGGCTATCCATGGATCCAAACTTGGCAGCTTGGCTGTCCATGGCTCCAAACTTGGCAGCTTGGATATCCATGGCTCCAAACTTGGCAGCTTGGCTACCCATGGCTCCAAACGTGGCAGCTTGGCTATTGATGCGAGAAACTTTACATATGCTGTCTTAATCGTCATAGGTCTTCATATTTCTGAAATATTGACTACAGTGGACGCCATCCGGGGGATTCGAAACAAAACTCTCATACACGATAAGAACTCACGTTATCATTGGGCCACGAGTTGAGCAATTCAATTAATTGCGGAAAAATAAAAATTTTGATGGACATGAAGTGTGTTGTCGTTGAAAATAATGAGCCCACTTGTTTATTATCAATTGAAACAAATAATTTAAAAAATAATTTGTCATATTGTGTTGTTTCCCAACCCACTTCGCTAAACCATGTCCATGAACCCGTGCGTTCTCTTGGAAGGAAAGACATCTTCTGTTGTGATGGAGCTCCCAAAGGTAGCCATAAAAATTTTTTTTATAACAGAAGAAAATTGTTTTTTTGAGGGATTTTAAGTTTTGGATACTACTTGAATCTACTATCCTTAAAAAATAATTTGTCATATTGTGTATATTCTATATATTAATTGTGAAACTTTTAGGATATGAGCCCTACCAGAATAGCAAATTCTATAGCAAGCTATATTTAGTTAGCAAACGCAAAGAATAGACCGTAGGAATTAGTTAGGTTTGGTTTGTCGTTCTACGCCATTTCTTGCATACTCTCGACCTAGAGTTTAACGTGGATTTCAGACAACTGACTTATATCCATGTCCCCGCCAGTATTCGAACCTGAAGCCTTTGGTACCTAAGGCCAGAATCTAGCCTATGGGTCTTATGGTCTCATGTAAGGATCGAAAGGAGGGGGGGGGCTTCTGTTGTGGTAGCTGCATAGGTAGAAGTCTGGATCGGCTCCGAGTCGCTGAAAAGGAGAGCAGGGTCTTTGAGAGGACTTTTAGAAGAAACTATTCAGTAACGTATGGAAGAAAATTCGGAAATATCCCACCAGGTAGTCCGACTAACAAGGGAAGATGCTGAACATCACAATTGATTTGATTTGTCGTCCTACGGTCATTTTTTTTGCCCATTTTAGACTAATTCGACATGGAATCTACATTTTAACATAGATTCCAAAACCTGACAAACATCCATGCCACCGCCAGGATTCAAATCTGAAGCATGTGGTACAAAGGGCAGTACGCTAGCCATTTGGTCATCAGGTCGCCGCCGAGAACTGGAGATTAGCTAGGGAACGCGTTAGGATAACTTTTTAAATTAAAAGTATTTGTTAAAGCAGACCTATTTTTGTATCAAGCATAATTATTGGTTGCTGCTTGTGCCAGAGATTTTGGGTTCGAGTCCTGGCGGTGCCATGCATGTTTATAGATGGTTCGGAATCAATTTTAAAACGTAGGTTATGATCTAATATGACTGTATTACGGTGGGAGTAATGCTGACAACCCTACCCCTTAAAAAGAATACATCTCCTGTATCAAAATATATCAATGGACAGATGGGCTGGGCCACCATGGGACGGTTGCGAAGATGCTGATGATGCTGATAATGATAATTATTGCTGCTTTGCTGACTGCTTTTTCTTAAAGTAAAAATTTATTGATAAATATGATAAATAATGCAAACATTACAATATTGCAAATCATCTTTTAAATATTTTAATTTAGATGTTTAACATATGTAAACTAAAACTTGCTAATTTATATAAAGTGATTTAATATTATCTATTTGGGGCAACCTAACGCTTCGATACTCGATGCCGCAGGTTTCGGGTGCAAGTCCCGGCGGTGACATGAATGTTTGTAGTGATTCGAAATCCACTTTAAACCGTAAAATCAATGTTCAATATGGTTTTGTAGAGCTTGGGGAGTAGTGCCGTTTACAAATCAGGCAGACGGCATGTGCCCACCATGGGGTTGCTGGGGGGTCATTGGTGATGACGATAATTTTAAGATTTCAGTTAATTAATCCACATTTTCGTAATATATTGCACTGAAAATTTATTTGAATCATCATAATTATTGCATTTTAAAGATAGTCGGTATGATAATTTGTTTAAAATTTGCTAATTTATGTGCGTTTTGAAAACAAAAATCATTTTGTTAAGCATATAACTAATGTATTTCAACTTAAATTACTAATTATCTCTAGTTACTAAAATTAGGTTTTTTTGCAAAATTAGTCCGTTGTTCATGGACCGTGAGTTTTTCTTTATACTATAACTACATTGCCATTTGATATTCATTATCTTTCAGTTTGCAGACTAATTAGAACTAATTGAATCTACAGAAAAAAAACAATCTAATAAATCTACATGATTATCTTACGAGTTAATTAATATTCTGACAATATAGAAATACAATAATAAAGATCGCGTATAATAATCTAGTACAATACCAGAAATAAAAAAGGAAAAAAAATACTGAATTAAAAAAAACCACTTTTAAATAATACAAAAGGTAATTATTATTACTTTTAACTACACTAATTATTTTACTTTTAATATATTATTAATTACTTTTAATATGATATTAAGTTATTGGGTTCTATCCCAATAGACAATTAATCAATACACTACAATTTTTGTCTTTATAACACCCAGAGAAGGAATATTAAAATTTTTTTTTTTTTCAAATGACAGGCTTTTGATCTTAGGTTATTCACTATAGAAACAAAAACCTACTATAATGCATATACATTTTTCATGAGCAATTTGATGCAAACATTCCCAAACTCAGCAATAACAGGTTAACGTTACAAATTCTTTACATCTTCATAGAACACTTTTTAGCATACTGACTTATCGTATCCGTTCCCAAAATCGACACTTTTCTTTTCTTTTCCCCATATTTCAGCTTGTACTTGGGGCTATTTAGCCTCCTACCAGTTAGAAAGATTAGGGTAGAACATCAGTGAGCTTCAGGTATATCATGAACAGCCCACTGGCGGGTGATGGGGTAGGACATTGCCTTCAGAAGAAACTGCCCGCATTTGCAAATCGTTTGGGAGAAAAAAAGCTTCCACTAGGGCAGTCGGAATTAAGCAGTATGTAGTAGTGTATAGAGAAGGTAGTAGTAACCATGCGAGACACATCGTCAAAAACGTCATCGAGCCTCTTCGTTTCTGAAAGCAGTGATTGCAACAATGCCGGCAGTGAATTTCAAACCTCAGCCTTCCTGCATGCTAGCTTTGCACGCCGAAATAAACACTGAAGCTTAAAATTAGACTTTGTTTCTCTGGTTTCGAATCAAGCAAGTGCAATTTGAAATTCCATAACAGCCATTAAGACTCATTGGCAATTTTTGACGGCATTCCTAGAGGGTCTTCTAGGCAGCCAAATGGGAATTTTCTTGGGTTCTCCCTCAACCGGCTAGCAAATATTAGATATTTTTCTCTCAAAGTCTTCTTGGACGGCTATGGATTTCTAATCATCGCTAATCGATGGGCTGTTCGAGACATATATAATATGTCTTATATATAAATATATTTATATTTCTTATGTATAAATATATATAATTTTTATAATAACTATATATTTCTTATTCAACTAATATATGACTAATACATTAGTTGAATAAGAAATTAAATGATGTACAAAAAAATCTTTTTATCAAAAAATTATAGAAAGATATATTATTATTATAAAAATGTAGAAAAATCTGAAATATATTATATAAAATTCTGAAATATAAAATAAAATATTATGAGTTATAAAAATACAAGAAATTAAGGAAAGTTCTGAAATATTAATAAACAACGAAAAAAATGACTGCTTTCTATCAAAAGTTTTTTTAAATACTTTTCAATGAACTTCTATAAAAGCAGTAGTATAAATATACTTAAATAGATAAGTTGTTTGAATAAAACGGACAAGATTAATAGACCAATATAACAGATATAAATAATAGAATAGTCAAAACAATTGATAGAAGAGACATGAATAATTTGGCAACTATAAATATATTATATAAACATTATATTTAGTTCAATAAATGTCATTTTCCTTTCTGTATTAAAACAAAATACTAATGCGTACTTTTATGTTATATCTTAAATAAATGATATATTGTGTTGGATGGTAAAGCTGACATCATTTTCGTAGTGTTATGCATTTAGTTTCTAACTGTCATAAGTACAATAAAACCATAAAACCATTAATCCTCACAAAAAGAGATTTTCCAACAGGTATTTATTGTAGGAAATAATATTTTATGTTTTGGTTTGGTACGAAATAGACAGATCGTGAATCATTCTACCAACTGAAAAACAATTTTTCTTTTGTGAATAACAACTTATATGAACTAAATTGAATCTATAATGTAGTATAATGACAGAAAAAGTAGAAAAAATGCTGAATTTAATTTATGGAAAACTTAAAACATTCTTAAACAATACAAAAGGTAATTATTATTACTTTTAAGTACACTAATTAATGGTTATTGGGTTCTATCACAACACAAAAATTACATTACAACATTAAAATTTTCCATCAATACACTTAAATGCTTTCTTTACACAAAAACCTAGAGAAGGAATATTAAAAATTAATTTTTGTTTCAATTGACAGGCATTAATTCACTTTTAATTAATTAATCAATCAACATTTCAACAATTAATCAACATTTCAACAACTAAATCAACATTTCAACAACTAATCAACATTTCAACAATTAATCAACATTTCAACATGAAATGATGCCTTTTTGATGAATTTGACAGGCTTTCAAATGACAGGCTTTTGTTTCTAGGAAGAAGACTGCAGTAATTCATATACATTTTCCCAGAAATTTGATGCGAGCATTCCCAAAATTAATAATAACAGCAATGATATTACAAATTACTTACTTCTTTCTAAAACCCAAATGACGGATTTTTAGCATACAGATTTATCGTATCTTTTCCCGAATTACACCCTTACTTATCTTTTTAGCCACACCTCAGCTGCGTCCTTGGCTTATGAAACCTCCTACCAGTTAGAAAGGTGAGAGTAGAACAACGGTGGGCCTCTTGCATACCATGAACAGCCCACTGACGGGGATGGGGGGTTTGGTTTGTTGCTCTGGGATTATTTTGTACACACTTTAGAATATTTATACCGGCACCTACAGTTTAACATTGATTCGAACCACGAATAAACATCCATGCCACCGCCAGGATTCGAATCTAAAGAATTTTAAACCAAAGACCAGAGCGCTTGCCAATTGGCCATCAGGCAGCAATGTTGGAGGAATATTGAATTCGAACCTTAGCCCTCCTGCACGCTAGCTGTTCATGCAGAAATTGACACTGAAGCTTTCCCTACGGCATTGTCTGTCTGGAAGCACTTATAGTTTGAAAGCAATCACTCTATTTACTAGACCCACCCCCCACCCTTATGTAAAAATTTAACAATTATTTTATATACATACTCCCTCCCTCGTGGGTGAACGGTGGCAACTGCATGGCAGTCACTATTTTCAGTGACAAGAAGACACGTTTCCTATTTATAATGGTATTCATAAAGGGCTTCCCAGGCTGATTAATGGGAGTTTTTTGGGTTCTGTCCCAGGTGGCAAGCAAATGTGAGATAGTTCTCTCTCAAAGTCTTCTTGGAAGACGATGGATTTCTAATCAACGCTAATCGATGGGTTGTTCGTGACATATATAATTTGTCTAATATAAAAATATATATTATTTATATTTCTTATATTTAAACACATATACTATTATGATAACTATATATTTTTATTAAACTAATATATGACTAACGTATTAGTTGAATAAGAAATTAAATATTGCACACAAAATCTTCTTAT
Organism: Caerostris extrusa; assembly: GCA_021605095.1. Taxonomy (NCBI): domain Eukaryota; kingdom Metazoa; phylum Arthropoda; class Arachnida; order Araneae; family Araneidae; genus Caerostris; species Caerostris extrusa. Next base: position 38,938 of record BPLR01013194.1, read on the forward strand.
CAAAAAATTATCGAAAGATATATTATTATTAAAATATATAGAATGTTTTTAAATATACTGTAGAAAATTATAAATTATAAAATGGAGGAAATTACAGAAACTTCTGAAATATTAATAAACAAGGAAATGAATGACTGCTTTCTATCAGAATTTTTGAAATCTTTTCCAATAAACTTATGCAAAAAAAAAAAAATAATAGTATAAATATATATTTAAATAGATAAGTTGTTTGAATAAAATAGATAAGATTAATGTACCACTGTAATAGATGTAAATAATAATAGATAAGACACAACAATTGTTTGAAGAGACATGAATAATTTGGAACTATAAATATATAAACATTTTATTTAGTTCAATAACTGTCACCTTTTTCTTTCTGTATTAAAACAAAAGACTAATGCGTACTTTTTATGTTATATCTTAAATAAATGATATATAATGTTGGATGGTAAAGCTGACATCATTTTTCTAGTGTTATACATTTTTAGTTTCAAACTGTCATAAGTTGCAATAAAACCATAAAACCATTAATCCTCACAAAAGAAAAATTTCTAAGAGTTTTTAGGCATTTATTGTGGGAAATAATAATTTATGTTTTGGTTTTGGTATGAAATAGATAGATCGTGAATCATTTTACCAGCGAAAACAATTTTTTTCTTTATGAATAATAACTTATCTGAACTGATTTGAATCTATTCCCAAAGTGATATTTCTTATTTATGCTAGTAAAACATGGATATAGATTTTTTAAATCAGATTTTTACGGCAAACACATACGTATTCATTTATATTGACTATTGAGAAATTTTGATGCATCATTTATTGCATCTTATAACATGCAATGTTATTGTTGTTGTTCTAATGCAGCTGGCAATATAGAGACAGTTATCTTTATGCTATAAGCAAGGGCTACACCTCTATTACTCATTTAGCACTACCCAGGAGGCACATAAAGCATGAAGATATGCTACGGACGGGAGTAACAAAACCAATACAACGATCTACGATTCGATTAGACCGGGACCTACGGTGTTAAAGTGGGATTGAACCACTACAAACATCCATGGCACCCTGGGGTTCGAACCCGAAACCTGGTCCTGAGGGTCAGAACACTACCCACTCGGACATCAGGGACAAAAAATTATAGAAATAAATATTTTTATTACAGAAATATATAAAATTCTGAAATATATTATAAAATTCTGAATTATAGAAATAGAAGAAACTAAAAAAAGTTCTGAAAAATTAATAAACAAGAAAAAAAAATATCGGTTTTCTATCAAAAGTTTTTTTAAATACTTTCTCAATAAACTTCTGCAAAATAATAGTATAACTATATATTTAAATAGATAAGTTGTTTGAATAAAATAAATAAGATTTATAGACTAATATAATAGATATAAATAATAGAATAAAGAAATCGTTTATTCAAAGAGACATGAATAATTTGGAGACTATAAATATATAAACATTCTATTTAGTTCAGTAAAAAGTCATTTTTTTCTTCTGTACTAAAACAAAATACTAATGCGTACTTTTCTGTTTATGTTATATCTTAAATAAATGATATAATGCGCTGGATGGTAAAGCCTGACATCATTTTCTAGTGTTATACATATTAGTTTCTAACTGTCATAAGTTACAAGTTAAAATCATAAAAACCATTACTCCTCAAAAAAAAGGGATTTTCTAAATGTTTTAGGCATTTATTGTAGGAAATAATAATTTATGTTTGGTTTGTACGAAATAGATGGATCGTGAATCATTTTAACAGCAAAAACAATTTTTTTTTCTTTGTGAATAATAACTTATCTGAACTTTTCTAAACTGAATGTGAGTCTATCTCAAAGTGATATTTTTATTTATGCTAGTAAAACATGGATATAGATCTTTTTTAAATCATAGATTTTTATGGCAAACACATACGGATTCATGTATATTGACTATAATATGCGTAAGATACTTTTTAAGAAGTATCATTTATTCTCTTATAATATGCAATTGTTATTGTAAGAATATTATATTGTAAGAATAATTGTTATATCCGTATGTTTGCTAAATCTTGTCAAATGCAATTTGTTTTGGTTTTAAAAATAATGTCGTTTTTATTATTGTTGCTAAATTAAATAAATATTAGATTATTTATTATTATTATAATCATCAATAAAGAAATTTTATTCTTACATTAGGATTATAAGTTAGGATAGGTTAATATATATGCCAAAGAATAGACATAGCAAAGCTACACCGCTGTTACTCATTTAACACTACGCCGGGACTCGCACTGGGCACGATACAAAGACCCAGGCGCTAGCCATAGTCGCGGGCCTCATGTTGTGTATATTGTAAAAATAATAATTATATTCGTATGCTGTTAATTCTCATCAAATGCGATGAAAACGTTATATTAAACTAATAACGTTTTTACGACTTAAAAATTGACTAAATAGCAGATTCGTATTATACTAATGTTAATACATTACATAAATACACCGACTACCAGGTATTTGGACACCTGTGATAGAAAAAACGAACATTATTCAAAATCAAAGTTGGTAGAGCCTCCCAGGGCAATTACAGCGTGAACCCTCCGGGGCATACTTTCCCATTCAGGCCTCAGCTAGTGGTATTTTCTTCCAAAAGACACAGAAGTTATATTACCGATTTTGGCTGTTAATTCTCGATGCAACGTCCCAAGGTTCTCGATAGGGTTGTGATCTGGGCTCTGGGCAGATAACGTCCATTTGAACTCCATTGGCACCATACCAAGCATTGGTTAACGTCGAAACATGACAGACTGACATTGTCGTCCTGAAAGTAATAGGGGTCAACCCGTAAACTACAACATAGGAATATTGTCAATCAAAACAGTGCAGTAGGTTTAATTACCATGAATGGGAACCAAGGGTCCCAGTCCATACCAGGAGCCACCCAGACCATAATTCCACCTCCGCCGAACTTGACTGTTGGTACAATGCATTCTAGGAGACGTTCTTTAGGCAGACGCCAGACCCAGACCCTGCAATCCGAACGGTAAAGGGTCGTGATTCGTCACTCCAAATAATCCGTTTCCCTGATCTACATCCAATTTCGTTGTTTGCACCACATTAACCGAGCAGCGCGTTTTGGACTTTGTGATTAAAAATGGGCAGCAGCACGACCATGAAAACCATGCAGATGGGCTTCCTGAGAATGGTATTCATTGAAGCAATACTCCCGGATGCCTGTTGAAACTCCTCACGGATAGGGCCATCGGTTGGGTGCGGTTCTTCCATTGTCTGGTGAGCACTCGTCGGTCTCTATCTCCCAGTTTCGTTGGTCTGCCGGCTGGGCACATTCCGAAATCACCGCTCACCTTCCACATCTTATCCACATAGGCCACTGTCGATTTTTTTTTTCAGATCGCTAGATATGTCCCTTAAGGATCGGCCACATTTGTGATACCCGATAATTATACTTTCTCGAAATCAGAAGCTCCGAACTGCGCAGCATCTTGATGCGACTAATGCCGATGCTGTTTAATACGATTATATACCGGCGGAGTCCGTGACGTACCTCAGGAAGATATCGTCATTTCCATAGGTGTCCAAATACTTATTGGTAGTCAGTGTATATGATTAATAAAAGTTTAATTAAATTTTATGTCAAAAGATATACGGATTCATGTAAACTGACTATTAAACTTGAGAGAAATATTTTTATTTATTTTTAAAATATGCAATGCTATCGTATATTTTAAGAATAATTATATTCATATGTTATTTAACTCTCATCATATGCAAAGTGTTTTGGTTTAAAAATATCGTTTTTATCAGTGTTGTTAAATTGACTAAATAACATACCATTTATTATTATACTATATGTATATCGTCAATAAAGAATATTAATTAACAATTTGATTTTCAGGTGGTTGATCTATTAAACGACTTGTACACATGTTTTGATTCTATAATTGAGAATTTTGATGTATATAAGGTAAGTTATTAAATTCTTTTTATTACAATAAAAAGCTTATACTAGTATTGTTTTGAATTCACTAGCCGAGAGGTTTTTATTGAAAATTATATTTTCTTTTCAAAATCTAAGGAATTTTCCAAAATCTTCTGTTATTTAAATATTTTCAGGAAGAAAATCGTTTGATTCGTTCATCGTTTTCATCGTTTGTTTTGATATCGTTAAAATCGTTTGATTCGTTCATCGTTTTCATCGATTGTTTTGATATCGTTAAAATCGTTTGATTCGTTCATCGTTTTCATCGTTTTGTTTTGATATCGTTAAAATCGTTTGATAGATATAAACGTTTAAAGATCAATCATATTTGAATTTATATTTATTATTGTTTTGAAATTTTTAAAAATTATTTTTAAATATACAGTTTTTCTGTATTTTAATTACAACTTTAAAAATATGAATACGGCAGGAAGAAAGAATTACTGCTCCTACATATTTAATATACAATATTTAAAGTATGTATGTTTTTCTACATATATATATATTTAGTATGGTACCGGTAATGCATATGTCATACATTTCTAATTAAACTTCTGTACGATTTTTAAGAATATATATAATTTGATAAAAAATTCATGCACTCGACATTAAGTTTTGACAAAGTAAATAAAACTTTGAAATATTTAATTACAGAAAAGGTATTTAATTTGCAAATTAAAACTTTTCTGTAAGAAGTATGTTAATTTTATGCATTGCAATTATTTAAATTTGAAAAAATACAGTTTTTGTAATACGCATTCTAAAATTTGATATATAGAGGTTTTTTGTTCAGTTTAAAATTTGTAATTTTTAATTACCTTTATTATTTTATGTAATGTTACTCAGGAATACTTTTAGTTTTAATAATATCTTAAGTATATTTATGATGAGAATATGATATGAATAAAAAAAGTCAATGTTAAAATTAAATAACAATTAAATTCTTTTATTATATTCCTTTAGATTACAATAATTTCAAATAAAAAATTTGGTATTTTTACAAAACATATTAAATTCAGAGGCATATTTTTAATTGTGTTAACATTTATATCTAAAATTAAGGCTTTATTTAAATAATTATACAATATTTAATAAAATTAAGTCTACTCAAATGCAACATTTGACTTAAAAGTTATAATCTTCCTTAATTATTTAACAGTTCATGCTTTTATCTAAAATAATGGACGATAAATTTCTTTATTTCTTATACCTGGATAACAGTTTGTAGTTATTAAATCCAGGTATTTTGACTTGACATAATGAAAGCAGATTAATAGCAAATTCAACATTACCAAGTGGCGCCTCAAGAGTGTGGGAGGCCAAGTTCCATTATATAAATTTATCCACCACAGTTTGGAACAAACACTCCCTATATTTACGTTATAATAATAAGGTCTGTCATCATTCCTGCTCTAGATTAACGAAAATAACATCCCCCTACAAGATCAAATGCTGATTCCTCGCTATTTTCATGGAAGCTTTCGGTTCTATTATAAGCCAAACTTGTTGACCATATATATATATATATATATATATATATATATATATATATCATTAGTCTTTGCCAATAGATATCCTTCGGATGGCTTAAAACTTAGCAATACATGGCATAACATCCATAAACGTAATTCTCTGTGTTTCTAATTGGCATAAATAAAGGAGTCTAAATCTCATTGAGTTAATTTACGTGATGTATAACAGTGACCTTGTGAGATCAGAGATTGTCCATACATGTGCAACATGATTAGTTAACATGGAACACGTGAAACTATCTCTAATTCTCGGGGATATGAATTTATTGACCCTCAGTCATGAGTTCGGTATCTATGTAGGTGAATCTGTTGGCAGATAGGTAATGTAGTATAGTTACAGATAGTGAAACATGAGTTTCTGGAAATGAAGTATGTATGTGTGTTGTAATGTTGTATGTATTGAGTTAACATGTTCTTATTGGATTATTAATTAAATTTTTAAGCGTAATTTCTTTTGTTATTGAACTAACTATTGTGAGTGAGAGATATTAGAGTAAGAGAACTGAGAGTCGATTACTGCTGGTTTACTATTAAAAATTAGCTGAAGTCTTTACAGTTTTTTACCAAAATTTTGAATTAATTACAGATAGCGAATTATAAAATTAACACTTCTAAGAAAATTTAAAAAATAGACCTTTTGTCAATTACTTTTCAACTTAATTGCATTTAATAAGAGTCAAATGCATTTAATAAGAAATTACAAGAAATTATCTCCTTTAAATGAATTATTACGAATTATTCTTTAATATATCATATTAAGGAATATAAATAAATAAAATTAATTAATTGATATTATAATAAATGGAAAACTCTTTTTAAACAAAATTAATCAATCGTTAGCAAATGCTTCCTATAGTTCTTAACATATATTAAGGAGAAAAATGTATGTTTTATGTTCGTCTTCATAATATAGCTAATTTGCTTGGTATTGAACTCTTATAAGCGTAATGCAGTATAATTCATACCTAATATATCTTTACAGATGGTTGATAAATGGAGATATATTGATACCATGACATATGTACTCTATAATAATGGAAATGACTCATACAAAATAATTACGCAAGTTGCACATGTGATTATTCCACGAAATGTTCGACAGGTATATCATTAGTCTTTGCTAATAGACATCCACTGGAGGGCTTAAAAGCTTAGCAATACATGGCATAACATTCATAAAACGTAATTCTCTGTATTACCTAATTGGTATAAATAAAAGGAACTCCAAAATCTCATCGGGTTAATTTATGTGATGTATAGCATGGACCTTGTGAGATCAGAGATTGTCTGTACATATGTGCAACATGATTAGTTAGCTTGGAGCACGTGTAGCTATCTCTAATTCTCAGGTATATGAATTTATTGACCTTCAGGTATCAGTTCGTTATCTATACAGGTGAATCTGTTGGTAGATAGGTAATGTAGAATAGTTATGGATAGTTAAAGTGAGGTTTGTGGAAGTGAAGTATGTATGTGGGTTGTAATGTTGTATGTATTAAGTGACTAAGTACTTTGTGGAATATTTTTATGATTTTAAATTCAATGTTTTTTATTATTAAACTCAACTCATTACTCAATGTGAGTTGGAGCTAGTAAAGTATGAGATTCGATTACCGTTGGTTTACTAGTAAAAATTTTCAGGAGTTTCTAAGAAAGATAATAAAAAAAAATAATTAAACTTCTAAGGAAAGTTTTTAAAAAAACCTTTTTTTGTCAATCCTTTTTCAACATTTTTACGCAATCAAATAAAGTTTCATTTCGAGCAAATAACTACATTAATAACAATAACAAGAAAAAAGAAATTATGCATTTTTTAACAATGAAACCAGTAAGAGTCAATTGAATTTAATAAAAATTACGAGAAATTATCTCCTTTAAATGAATTATTCATTAATATATCATATTAAGTAATTATAAATAAATAAATTAATTAATATTATAGTAAATAGAAAAACTCTTTTAAACATTATAAAAATGGACTTAATCATCAGCGCAATTGTTTCCTGTAGTTCATAACATATAATAAGAAAAAAAATATACAAAAAAATTATGATTGGCTTCATAATGTAACTAGTTTGCCTTGTATAAATTCTTATAAACATAATGCAGTATAATTCCCCACCTAATATCTCGTACATCTGTTTAATAAATTGAGATATTATCGATACACATAACATATGAACCCTATAATAATGGAAATGACTCATACAAATAATCGCAAGGTGTAGTACATATGATTATTCCACGGAAATGTTCGACAGGTATATCATTAGTCATTGCCAGTAGATATGCTCTGGATGGCTTAAAGCTTAGCAATACATGACATAACATCCATAAACGTAATTCTTTGTGTTACCTAATTGGTATAAATAAAGGAGTCCAACTCTCATCGGGTTAATTTACGTGATGTATAACAGTGACCTTGGAAGATCAGAGATTGTCCGTACATATGTGCAGCATGATTAGTTAGTATGGAATACGTTAAACTATCTATAATTCAAGGGATATGAATTTATTGACCTTCAGGTATCAGTTTGTTATCTTCAGAGGTGAATCTGTTCATAGAGAGGTAATGTGGTATAGTTATGGATAGTTAAACTTGAGTTTGTGGAAATGAAGTATTTATGTGGGCTGTGATGTTGTATATGTATTATGTTAAGTAATTTTGTGGAATATTTTGTATTTTTAAACTAAATTTATTATTAAACTCAACTCATAACTTAGTAGAAATGCTAGCTAGTAGAGTATGAGACTCGATTACCGTTGGTTTACTCTTAAAAATTCTGAGAATTTTCTGTGGAAGATAAAAAAATTGATTTAATTACAGATTGCAAGGGAAAAAAAAGAAAAACTCTTCAAAGAAAATTAAAAAAGTGTTTTTTTGTCAATTACTTTATCAAACTTTAGGAATTTAAAAAAAATGGTTTCATTCCGTGAAAAAAATTATTTAGTAATTTGTACTTATTAGTTACTAAAAACTGAAAATTTGTTACATTGTTTACCGAACAAGTACTAACAAGTAATTATTACTATCTATTTGTTAGTTAAACAACTAAACAAGTAACAGTCAATCGTATTTTATAATAAACACGAAGAAATATAGAGTCGTTATTACATTGATATTAAAAATCTGTGGTATTAAAAATATTTGTGATGTCTTTACTGAAATGATGACATAATTATAATTTAATTGTAAAGATTAGTATAGATATATGCACAAGCGTTTTTGGTATAAGTTTTAATAGCTTTATTTTCACTTGCAGTTTAGTTTTTCTTGTCTTTCTTTTGTACTTTCATTTGAAAGAACTATGTGGCATTATTTTTTAAAAATATAAGTATATTTTATAACGTTAACTGCAGTGCATAAAAATAATCTTCAACACATATATTGGTAGCAAATTCAATGCGTCTACCACATCCTTTAAGCCAGAATTTTTTCTTTAAACTTCCGAATCATTTAAATAAGTAAACAGAGAGAAACAATTTTTAGAAAACTCAACATATTCTGAATTCATGAAAAACAGTTACCGTGATGGCCTCATAAAATAAAACACTTTTACTACCAACGCATTCCGAGGTAATGCTGGGTACATTACACAGTGCTGGAGTACATTATATAAATTCTTTCCAATCAGTGTTTCGTGTTTATTACGCTTTCACTTTCTTCAGCATGAGTTCAATCTTTCTAGTCAACAAGACTTTGGCCACCGTCGATGGTTTAGCATTAAATATTTATTAAAATTACGAAATTGTTCTTTTATGTGTACAGAATAAGGTTGGATATTTACATCGCTGCAGTTACTGTTCTTAGAGTATGGCATCTTAGGTAGAGCATTTAAAAAGGACTCACACTCTCTCCCTTTCTGTGTATGTATGTATATATGTATATATATATATATATGTGTGTATGTGTGTGTGTGTGTGTGTGTGTGTGTGTGTGTGTGTACGTGTGTGTGTGTACGTGTGTGTGTGTACGTGTGTGTGTGTGTACGTGTGTGTGCGTGTGTGTGTACGTGTGTGTGCGTGTGTGTGTGTGTTTGTGTGTACGTGTGTGTGTGTGTGTGTGTGTGTGTGTGTGTGTGTGTACGTGTGTGTGTGTGTTTGTGTGTACGTGTGTGTGTTTGTGTGTACGTGTGTGTTTGTGTGTACGTGTGTGTGTGTGTGTATACGTGTGTGTGTGTATGCGTGTGTGTGTGTTTGTGTGTACGTGTGTGTGTGTGTGTGTGTACGTGTGTTTGTGTTTGTGTGTACGTGTGTGTGTGTGTGTGTATACGTGTGTGTGTGTGTACGTGTGTGTGTGTGTACGTGTGTGTGTGTATACGTGTGTGTGTGTATACGTGTGTGTGTGTATACGTGTGTGTGTGTGTGTACGTGTGTGTGTGTGCGTGTACGTGTGTGTGCGTGTACGTGTGTGTGTGTATACGTGTGTGTGTATACGTGTGTGTGTGTGTACGTGTGTGTATGTACGTGTGTGTGTGTGTGTGTGTGCGTGTACGTGTGTGTGCGTGTACGTGTGTGTGCGTGTACGTGTGTGTGCGTGTACGTTTGTGTACAATATTTTATATCCATTATGTTCCAAATCTATAACAACTTATCGTATATAAAATTTATACTTTTCTCTTTAGATATTATTCTTCTGCATTAAGCAATATCGAAAATTATAAGCATATTCAAATCAGCTTTTATTTAATCAAACAAACATAAATTGCCATTACGTGCCATCTGATGACTTGAATGAGAAACTATTTTTAATTTAAAGTAAATATTTAAAAAAATTAATTAACGGTTAATTTTCAGATCTTCTAGTTATGAAAAGAACTCTAAATGATCCTGCATCAAGTTGGACAGACTGCCAATTATATCTATCTACTATCCGTAATCGAAATATCTCTATACTAATCCCCTAGTGAAGTCCATCAAAATCTCTTGAAGAATGAATCCCTCTAATTGCTTTGGATGAAGGCCCATGTAGTCTATTTTGGCCATGAATACGCAGACAGACTTGCCAAAGCAAAGTGGAATTGATGACGACACAATTTGTCTACCACATCCAAATTTATTTCTCAAAAATAAATAATTGTTATTAAAGGGTTGGTAATGAGATTAGTATAACATCAACATAGGACAAAAAAGTTTTCATAATCATACCTAAAATATAAAAAAAAAGCACATAAAAATACCTAGAGAAGAAAATTATGTTTATAATTAAGCATGGCCAATTTTCAACATTCTTCAAAAGATTTAACCATTCAGAAAATGATTCCTGTTCCTTTGAAGAAACTAAAGAACCATCCCACTATGCGGCTGCATGTTCTCTTACAGAATAATGACATCTTAAAATTCCTTCCAAACTTTTTTACATTCAGTGGCACAGGAATATTATTTACAACCCATTAGCAGATGAAAAATCATCAATTTAATAAACTTTATAGATTAAAATGAACAATTAATCATACACAGAAACCATTACCCACTGAAATGTTATTTGAATTATATGTATCCATACATTCATTCCAAACAAAAGTATTTAATTCTTTTTTTCAATTCTTTCTATTAGTTCACAGTCTCCCTATATATATCTTGTTCAAATTTTCAGTCGTTAATAAAATATTTTTTAATTCATCCACACAAGTTCAAATGCATTTAGTGGAGGACACTTGATGTTAATACAGTTTTTTCAAATATTAATTCATTTATTAAATATTAAATTAAATTAATTAATTTTAGTTTTTTTAGATTTAAGTTGCATATATCTACCAATAGATGGCGCCGGATAAACTTAAATGAATGAAAATTATTTATAAAGGACTTTCTGCAATATAGTGAAAAAATAGTATCAATTGACTTAAAAATATTTTTTATATTACTTGTTTATTTGTACAATCATTTTCCTAATGTAGAATGAAAGGCGTCATAATATTTTGTATATCATGCCATACTTTATTTTGCATTTGTTTATTACCATTGTTGCAAAAGGAATTAATAATGGTAATGAATTAAAAATGTACTTTTCATTACACTCATGCTTTATGTTAACATAGCATATTTTTCTTTTTAGTAATGTAATTCATTATACTTCTGTAATTCTGAAATGTAAATTTTATTATTAGTAGTAACCCCCACCTTTTTTTACTGATAAGTGGCTACACTAATCTGGATAAATAGGTGAGGTGTAAAGTATTAATTTTAGAAGTTTATTCATTAGTAATTTTTAAGAAATATTTTTGCTTCTTTCAAATATTCTATCATATAGACTTTAAAATAGAATTTATTTTACTATATATTTTTCTATGGGGCTTGAATGGCCGAGTGGCTAGCGCCCTGGGGCTCGGTACCACAGGTTTCGGATTCGAATCCCGGCGGTACCATGGATGTTTGTAGTGGTTCGAATCCACTTTAAACCGTAGTTCCCGGTCCTTATAGGATTGTAGAGCGTTGCGTGGCATTGTTACTCTGCGTCCGTGGCGCGTATCTCCAAGTTACACGCGCCCCTGGGTAATGCAAAGTGAGTAACGTCTGTGCAGCGCTTGCCTAAAGGCATCCAAGACGAAGCTGTCTAAGGGTTTGCCAGTTGCATTAGAACAAAAAAATTTTTTTTTTTTTCTATTTTTTTGTTTACAACATTATATTTGACAATAATTTTTGCTTACCCAATTGTGTAATTTGTGGGCAAATAGCTAATCGACTTATATTATTCTTAATTTGCACAATTGATAATCAGAATTATTAACTAAACTTTTTTTCTTTCTCCGATTCCGTATATTATGCAACAAAGACATTTGCAATCACAACTTTTATGCATATTTCACGTGAATTCACTATTATACATCATATCGGCGATTAATGTAGCTATTTTTTTCCGTCCTTCGTTTTTATTAGCTGGTCATACGAATTTCGTGCCATCTGATCATATTGAGCTACAGGTGGCTAGCAGTAATGTCAGCTTAATTGAGACCACCCGCTACAGTATTGAGTAACTGATTATAATAAGTCACAACAAAGAACTCATATTCTATCTTCTAAGATTAGCCCATGTTTTGATGAAAGGTTCTCGTATAACGACTCAAATTGGTTAATATTCATTTCCATACATAAAAATTCTGCTGTTATTTCTAAAGTAACTTTAAACACCAATTTCAATATAAATTAGCAATACTTAGGAAGAATACGTTAAACGGACTCCTCAAAACACTAAAAAAATTTTTAAATATACCGCGATACCTATTCAAAATAACGGAAATTCCGTAATAAATCTTACCACATAGATCTTAAAAGTCTCGAAAGCCTTCAGTGACTAATGAAAATTGAAGAATTAATTGCATACACATGAAATAAATGCAAATCTCATGATTTTAGATAATAGTATATTTTTTATTATTTACAATATAGGCAGGCAATATTTCATAGGAATAGCAAAGCGATCACAAACAGTTAATAAATGCAAGAGATAAATTTGTTTCCATATTATTACAATTAACATAATCATGAAACAAGTTACATCGAAAAAGGCATGCATCATACATCCAATTATATATAACACTGCTATAAAATGAGGTTTAAATTCTTAGAACAAGGTAGCTCATAATTATCTATCTCAAACATCTTCCACATGTATATGCCAAAACTGCTGGCTTTCAAAAAGGTTCATTTAAAACAAAAGTTACTCACTGATGATCGTGTTATCATCGAGTGGCATGGGGAACTGGAGCCAAAGACTATTGGAATGTAACACTTTCGAAGAAGATCGAGTCAACAGGGTTAACCGCAAAAGGGGACACTTCTTTGACTGTCCACGACGACGATTTGCCAGATTAACGAAGAACCTTTGGTTGCTTATCAACCTCTATCTCCTGCTTTGTGAGTGAGGGACATTTCTAAGCTTTAAGCCCATTGATTAGATAGAAAAAAGCAATATAAGTATATTATTCATTTATTTAAAAAATTTTATTAATTAATAAAAAAAATTATGCATATATAATTTTTTTTTATATTATTATTATAATTTCAAGAATGTAATAAAAAAAGATAAAGAATAGAAACAAACAATAACGATTGGAGGAGAAATTGTGACTCAGTAGAGAAACTGCATAGTCATTCGGAAAGGAGGATATCGGAACGTTAATTGACTGTCCACATCACCATTGATGGCAGGAAGTCTCTTGTCGTGGACTTGACTCGTTATGTAGGGGTTCGCGTCTGGGTACCTTTCATCCTTTGGAACTGCCAATGGTCCATCACGGGGCAGCGTTTTACTTATAAGCAAATAGTTGCTCTCGCTCCATCGTGGTGATGATCTCTTGTCATGGACTTGTCCTTGACATCTCTCCGCCCTCCTCTACAAAATCTACATCACCTACAACGGACAAATCTAAATCTAAATCAACATCGGAGTTTCCTCTTAAACTCCGTCCCTTTATTTTTTTTTGGCAACCCTGGTAAAAATTACCAGGTTTGCCAAAAAAATAAAGGGGCCCTGGGCCTTTATTTTTTTTTTTTCCTTTGGTGGGAGTGTTGCCGACGATTGATCAGATAGAAAAGTAGGCTAAGCTTTTTTTAGAAATCAAAGGTCCATTTCTCCCGCTCAGTTAAGCTTCAATAAATAAGTCAGCACATATATTTTCTCATGTCATAGCGTCTTAATAAGTTTCCACTTTGCCAGTAAAGCATTACGCAGACTTGACCGTCTGCGCTTTAAAAAATTTTGGGAAACCTCGTCAATTTTAACACTGCCATTTAAAAACACCAATATACCATATAAATTCGATTGAATGCCAATGTACAAGTCTGTATCAATGGACCCGTTTCTGACGCAGTGGCCATTCTTTGATCCGAATCGACGCGCACCAAATCCTGCTCGCAACTGGTAAGGATTAGAGACTTTCATATACACTCCATTCAAACAGATATTCATAAAATATAATAATGATTACCAACAATTTTACCTTAATTCAAAAATATAATATAAATATATATTTATAGATACATTGGGGTTAATAATAAATCGTGATCAACTAAATTATTTAGGTCAGTGGTTGCTAAACTTATTTGGCTTGTCCCCCCCCCTCTGTCTTTTCTTTTTTTTTATTTTACAAATTTCCAAACATCCTCTATCACTCTATAGAAATTGAAATTGTATTTGAAAACAACATTGTATAGAATATATTCTTTATTTACATGTATAACTGCATCTCTGAACGTAATGCAAAAATAACCACAGTAAGTAAAACAACAACATAAAAGTTACTGTACTACTTGTCACATTATAGAAAAAAATTTTTTTTTAAAAAGCAATAATATTGATTATGAAAGTTATAAAGTATAACTTTGAACGTTTTTTTTTTGTGTGTGTGTTCTAATGCAGCTGGCAAACACTTAGACAGCTTGGTCTTGATGCCTTAAGGCAAGCGCTGCACAGACGTACTCCCTTTGCATTACCCAGGGGGCGCGTGTGACTTGAAGATAAGCCACGGATGCGGAGTAACAATGCCCCGCAACGCTCTACGATCCTATTAGAACGGGACCTACAGTTTAAAGTGGATTCCGAACCAATACAAACATCCATGGCACCTCCGGGACTCGAACCCGAACCAGTGGTACCGAGCGCCAGAGTGCTAGTCACTCGGCCATTCAGGCCCATATAACTTTGAACGTGAAATGAAAAAAACAATAATGAAGATATTTTATATTTTTTAATTAATATAAATTTTTAATGATTAAATACAAATTAAATATAAATTTTAAATTATATAAATTTTTCGCCAACCCGCTTTAAGAATCACTGGTATAATCGGTTCTATAATATATTATCATCATGATTGGAGCAACAGTCCCATGGTGGATACAAGATATACAAACATGGTTGCCTACTGGCCAAAAAAGGACTTATAAAAAAGATTATTAAAACAGGACTGGTTTAAAAGATTCCGGACCACTACAAACATCCATAACACCGCCGGGACTACAACCCGAAACCGAGCCGGTACCGAGTCGACCGGTACCGAGTCGGTACCCGACGGTGGTACCGAGCGCCAGAGCGCTAGCCACTCGGCCATTTAGGCAATATAATAAATGATAAAAATCGGCATATAAATTAGTTAAATGCATAAGTATAAGGTGATTTTTCTGTATATCATATTAATTTAAATATATTAAGGTAACACAATTGTTTGTAAAATGCAGCATTTATTTGATTTACTAAAACTTTTTGGAATGAAATGCATAAATATTATAAAGAAATTAGTAGATATTAAGAAATATATGTTTAAGGTTTCCGTTATTTTTTTAAATCCTTCTATTAGCTCACACTCTCCCTATATATATCTTGTTCAAATTTTCAATCGTTCATAAAATACTTTATATTCATCCACTCAAGTTCAAATACATTTTTTTTGTGGATGACACTGGATGTTAATACAGTATTATCAAATATGAATTCATTAATTAAATTTAATGAATTAATTTTAGTTTTTTTAGAAATAAGTTGCATATATCTACCAATAGATGGCGCCAGATAAACTTAAAAAAATGAATGTTAATTATTTATAAAGGACTTTCTGCAATAGAGTGAAAAACAAATTAGGAATGGACTTTAATTTTTTTTTAAATATATTACTTGTTTTATTTACGATAATGTAAAACATACGTTGTTTTTATGCCGGGCAAGACCACGTCAAAGAATAGGAAAAAAAAGAATAGCGGAAGTAGGAAGAAATATCTATCCGTTCAACTTGTGAAATAGGAGTGATAAGTTCGAGCTCTCCAGATAGCACCCTAAGAAGTGTTTGTCCAAAATTCTGGTGCTAAAATGAGTGCGCTGTATAGTACATCCGGAATTATGTTGAATTCGCCACTTCTTTTCGTTTCAATGTGAAATGATTCAGGTTAAAAAGGTTAAAATGTATATCAGAAATGAGGAGAGAATTTTAAATGACAACAAAAAAAAAGATTTATGAAATGCATTAACATCTTAATCAAGTTTTACATAGTTGCTTTTACACAAATATGATGTTATTGATAAAGTTTGCAAAAACTTGCACCGCATTTAAAAATTTCTAGAAAAAGTTTACGGCCACTTCCAAATGACGCATTTATTAATATATGATTTCAGAAACAGAATGCAGTATGGAATGTTAATGCACTATCGAATATTTCAATGAAGTACAACTTGAAAGTACTAGGGTATCAACGGAAACGTCATACGAACGCATCACTGTGCTTTTGGTTAGAACGAGAACGTAGAACTATGAATAAAAGAGTTAGTCATCAGGTGGTGTCTACTGAAAAATAATTTATTGATAAAAGTTTTATGAAATTTAAGTACATTTAATATAAATGACGCTTGAAATAATCTTAAAAAAGGTAATTTCATTAGATGCAGAAAAGTCTACTCATTATAAACATTATGTTACCAATTTTAGCAATAAAGTTATCTTAATTGTTAATTAATGTATTTATTAAATATTCTAAATGTTCATTTCTAAAAATTGAATGTTTCAAAATTAATTTTTGTAATAATTTTACTACAGGTGGAATTGAAATTGTGTTATAACCAAAATGAATATTGGAACGATTTACAAAATTCACTATGCCCGCTATATTTTTATGCTGTATGCTATATGTTTTTTTTTTTTTGCATTTATTGAAACAAATCGGTTTAAAGAGAGTTTGCAGGACAGCAACAGCTCACATGTTCAAATGTGGACTGAGTTTTACGTAAATTAAATGTGAATATATATATATATTTAAGACCAGAAAATATACAACACAGACTGTGGAACAATGTTTGTTTGCATTCTATTATAATATTTCTAACTGAAAGGTTTCCAACTAGAAAATGGAGATTTGTGAGCTGAATGCACAAATGTAATTGACATTAGCAGCGTGTTGCTCAAATATCGTCGAATTTTTTTAGATACTCCGGTAATAACAAAAAGAGTATTTCCCAAATCGCAAACTTTATCACATAACGTAAAAAATAGCAAAATAATATCCAGATAAGGAATAAAAATATGTTTTTAACTGTACATGTAAATCTATCGTTTAGATTCGTAAAATATAATACATTTTCATTCGATTAGAAAATTTAAAAGCAATTGAGACAGAAAAATGTGCCGTTGAAATCTATCTGAAAATGACAACAGCAGAAAAATACAATAGCAGAAGACCCTCACTTCTCATTGAAGTAGACACTTTCAAAATGATTAAATCTGTATTCAGACATTCATATGATTTGTAATTTTTGTTGGTTTAGGAAAACATCGCTAATTTCAGAAGGTCTTTTATCCATCACATTTACTAGATTTAATAATGACATTTTTTATATTACATGCGATTAGTGTTTTGTACTAATACCTACTTTCACAACACTGTTTTATCTGCTGAGAAATTTTCAGTACTTATTATACAAATTACAAATTTTGTACAAATGTATTATATTCTTTTCAAAGAATATACATTCCTAAAATGCCACAACTCTTCCAGTAGAAAAAAATGATACTAAACGAAGATAAAAAAAATATGCAACACAGATGTTGGAACCTTGAAAAATGTTGGAAAGCCACAAAAAGATGTTAGAACAAGAAAACAACATTACATCAATTTTCATGTTCGACAACAATGTTTTGCATTATCTTTATACATCTCTTACTGAAAGTTTCCATTTACCAAATGGAACTTTAGGGGGATAATATTTGTGTAATTTAGAAAGATGACATTCAGAACATCTTAAAGCAAGCCTTCTAAACTATTCAATTTCAAATTATTTTGAATACCATTATGTTAATTTGTAAGAGCAGTTTTTATATAATACAGTTTTATGTTGGGCTTGAGGAAGGTCTGAGTGCTCTGGCATTAGGTGCCTCAGGTTTCAGGTTCGACGTTCCTCTGGAGCTTTGGATGATTGTAATGGTTCTGAATCGTAAATCGATTAATTTGACTGCATGGCTGACAAAGTTTAGCATCCTTGCTTCCGAAATCTGCCACGAAGCAAACGACATTGGTCCCCCATGGAGTTGTTGCGCCATGTTCAAACTGGAACTTGTGAACTAAACACACAAATCACTGTTGCGTAACTAGCTTACTAGTGTGTGTCAAGAGTAAGAGTTGCTGCTTTAAAACAGTTTGGTTTACAGGAATGATATGTTTTATATTTGAGTTTGCTGGCACTATCCTTGACATCTGTGTGAAATGAGACGTTAAAATATTCATTAGTGTTTGAGTTACGAGGATTTGTGAGACGCTAAAACTGATTCCGGCGATTTTTGAATGTCTGAATGAATTGAGTAAAGAACCTGAAATTTTGTTTGCGGAAATGTATAGAATGTGGCAGAGGCATTCGGTGAGCATTTCTCTATCGAAAGAATGCCTTGCAAGTAGTATAAATGTGTTCTAAAGAAGATTTTGTTCAAACGAAGAGCCCTCTGGTCGACCAATCAACTTCAACCGATGAAGCTCACTCCAAAATTAAACTTTGGTGCTCGCAAACCGTCGATTTTACAATTTGAGACCTTGCTGATGATATTTGTAATTTCAAAAGGATCGATCAATTCCATTATTTTTTGCCATTTCCTCAAACGTCAAATCTCGATTGGTGTCTGAAAACACTGAAAAGCCAGCTGGCATGCATTGATTTGTAGTGATTTTATTCCACTTAAACCCATATCGTTCCCGGTCAGTATTCACACCATTTCGGGTGCCAAATGACCTAAAGACCAACCGGGGACACCGTGTTGAGTGTACTGAAGAAATTCAACGTGAATCGGACGCTCTGAAGGCCTTCCTGCGATGCATCTTTCGCAAGCATTGTGGATTGAAAAAAAAAGTTGGCATAAGTGCATTGTGTAAATAAACTATGTGTTGAACGGGCCAAATAAATTTGGAAGAATAGCTAGCGCATTTTTGAAAAATAATGATTTACACTTTTAAGTTCACATATTTTTCGTGATGACAAAAAATATTATTTCCCAAATCGGTTTGAAAAACTATATCACATAACGTAAAAATAATAATAATAATAATAATAATGTTAGCTGATAAAAGAATAAAAAATATTTCTTAACTACACATGTAAATCCATCGTTTAGATTTGTAAAATATATAATACATTTTCAACTCGACTAGAAAATGTAAAAGCAATTGAGTCAGGAAATGCGCCGTTGAAATCTATCTGAAAATGACAACAGCAGAAAAATACAATAGCAGAAAGACTCCGCTTCGTTTAGCATGACGGAAAATAAATTGAAATCTGTATTCAGACATTCATGAATGAATCTCTTTTGTTGGTTTAGGAAAACATTGTGAAAGAGATTTTACTATTTATCAGAGCATAATGTTTTAGTATTGTTGTTTAAGAAGAAAGGATAAGTTTATATTCTGTGTTCAACAGATGTTTTAAATTGTATTTTTTATTTTGTTTGTGTGTTTAACTGTTGTTAAGTCTGATCCTAGAATAAAACACATTAATATTAATTCTTTTCATTAAATTAAATGTTATATCCAAAAGCATGAAGTTGCAATTTTCAAAAGCCGGAACTGTGATCATTATTCAATATTAAAGAAGACATTATGTAGTAATTACAATATTTCCTAGGACGAGAAATTTCTCCACTTCTAGAATTACAGCTGTATGGATCGCAGAATATCATCCTCCTTCTGCCCAAGTCTATAATGTTGGGATATATCGACTGAAATATTTTCATATGGTGTTCTTATAAAATAAAAATTCAAAAAAATATTGACAAAAAAAAATTGTTAGTTATATACCAAAAGATAATAACTAGGGTGCTTCATATATTTTCAATGTTTAAAAAAAAATTTTAATATCATAGGAAAAGAAACATGAAGATTTGTTTAACATAAAATAAGTTTTATATGATAGAAACTTACAAATATAAGTTAAAAAGAGGCACAATTTTTTTTATAATAATTTCAAAATCAATACACATATGCTTCTTATTTATAATTGTTTCCGTTATTAGAATATATGTAGGTTTCAGTAAATAATATTTTGTCTTTTTAGACTAAATAAATTTGTCTGATACAAAACTGCTGTTTGGTTTAAAGGTTTTGATGAAATATTAGCTCAAATATTTTAAGATGCAATATTTTTTTTCACAATTAACTTACTTAAAATTGTTTTATTTATGTTCATATCCTCTAAAACGTATTCTTAAAAGTATTTTTTAAATAAATATTTTTAAAAAATATTCATTGTAATTTTTTTTTTTTTAACACTGAAATTTTTTAAAAGGCTTCGTGAAGTAATCACGATATCTATGACAAAATAGTTTCTATTACTAGCATATATAGATAGATAGCTATGGGGATACAGTATACCGGATGACGGATATGACGTCACAGGAAGTGAGCAGCAACTGAAAGTGGTAGAGAGTTTTTCGGAGAATTTTCGTCTGAAAGTTTATAGTAGCAGTATCGGAATGCTGTACTAAAAGATGATTTTTTTTTTTCGAGAACATGCAACGTTTTAATTTCATTATTTTCAATTTGAGTTTTAGTTAGCTGAACTTTTTTTCAAAATTTATTAGATAAAGGAAATTATATATTTTAATTTATTATTTTTTAAAAAAAATATTAATTAATTTTATTTTACAAGTAATTTTTTTATTTAATTCTGATATTTTTATAATTGTATACAATTTTTTTCTTTGATAAAGAAATTTATTTATTTATTTAATATTATATATTTTTTTACTAATTTATTTTATTTTTTACAATTTTTTTTTTTGGTAAAGGACTTTATTTTTTATTAGTGTCTTTTTCACAAAATTTATTTTAGTATACAGATAACTATTTCAGCAGACGATTTTTATAAATTTTTTTTAATGTGATTTGTTAACTTAATTTATAATTTTGTTTCGTATAAATCATTTTATTATTTTTTTCTAGTGTGTTACAACATTACATTATCAACTTATTAGAAATTTAATTATAACAAAAATTTGTTTTTATATTAAAAGTTTTCTTTTTAAATAGAATATTAGTTCAAAAATTTCTACCCAACTGTAATTACTATTAATTTTATTAAAAATTTAAAATGTAATAAACTAGTTAATAAATTTTTTGAAGAATACTAGATACACTCTTGACGAAAGGCGTTACGAATCTTTTTATGTATAAAATAATTATTTACCTACATTTAAATACAGGTTTAATTTTTAAAAATATATTTTTATTTAAATAGGCACTGCAATCATCCTTTCTCTGACACGCAAGAGCGCCACAATAAAATGTGTATATTTATAGTTATATATATATAGTTATGCACAATGAATATGTATATTTTGATAATGTACTCAAATTTATAATTTTTGTGTAATACAAGTGACGCTCGGTACCTCAGGTTTTCGCGTTCGGGTCCCGGTGGTACCATGGATGTTTGCAGTGGCGCGGAATCAATTTAAACTGTAGATCGGTCTAATATGTAAGATTTTTGTAAGATTTTCTTACCTACTCTTACTTGAAAAAAATGATTAATATTTTAAGCAGACATTCTATTTATATACACGCCTCTCCGAATTAAGTTTATAAAATTATTCATGTATATATCCTTTTAACCCATTAATTCTAAGATATTACTTTCACTGATATTTAAATTAAAATTTTTAAAGTGTATTGGATTTTTCTTACCAAAAACTTCGCTCTTTAAAGTTAAGTCTGTAAATATTTTTTTTTTTTTTTTTTTATTTCTTATTCTAAATAACTCTATTTTTATATCGGAATATGTTATACTTTTTTCTTTCTTAACTCATTAACCATTTTCTTTCATTTTATATTCTTGTCTACTACGTAACATAGCTTCCATAGACATTCTGTTTTCAATTTTGATAATCATTGAACTATATTTACAAAAGACTTCTAAAAGTTCCCCCCTTATACACATCAAGTTCTGCTTCATATGATTTTATCTTCTAAAAACACATTTTTTAAGTGGTTTTATTAAATTATTAATATTTTTTTAATTAATTTATTCTTCCTTCCTTTCTATGTGGTTCTGTTAAATGGAAGTTAAACCCTACAGCTTATTAACACAATTCGCGATATTTTTACTATGCAAACATTTAGAATTTAGGCATTGTGTCGGAGGGGATTAGTTTGAAGCCGATGAAATAAATTTCGAAGAACAAATAAAGAATTTTGAAAATAAAAAATTGGTGCTACCTTTTGGGCGCAGTAGTATATTTAAAAAAATGTTTCAGCATTTTATTGTAGGTAAATAATTTGATTTAACCAATTAGTTAACTATTAACCTCTTAAAAGATTTTTAACGCTATTCCCCGCAAAATGCTTAGTATTCTTCAAAAATTACTACCAATTAGCATTTAAATATTTCAACACAATTAATAGGAATTAATCCTAGGTAGATATTTTTAAACTAATCTCATGCATAAAACAACTCTTAATGTAAAAGAAAGATTTGGTATAATTAAATTCGTAATTACTTGATAATAAAATATTTTAATATACTGGAAAATTATAAATTGAATTGACAAATTTAAATCAAAAATTGATGCAACAAATCACATTAAAAAATAAATTATATAAAAATATTTTTGTGAAAATAATTATCTGTATAATAAAATAAGTTTTGATGAGATATAATAAAAGATAAATAAATTCATTTACTATATTTTAAAAAATTAGAAGAAAAAAAAAATCGTTTGCTGAAGTATTTGTAAAATAAAAAAGAATCCTTTTACCAAAAGAAATTATGTCAAGTAAAAAATCATGATAAATAATAAACAAAAGAAAAAAATGCTTTTTAAATAAAATAAATTTGTAAAAAATATTAAATAAATAAATTTCTGTAATAAAGGAAAAAAATTGTATATAATTGGGATAAAACAAAATTGAATTAAAAAAAAAAAAAAAAAATTGTAAAATAAAATAAATTTATAAGAATATAATAAATTTTGTAAAAACAATTCATTTTGTAAAAATAATAAATTAAATTTAAATAAATTCCTTTATCAAATAAGTAATTCAATGAAAAATATCAAATTAAAAAACTTTCATATTTTTTCAAATAAATAACATACCAATGTTGCCACCAAGAAAAACGTTACATTAGAAAAAATTTATATATCTCCAAAAAACTTATCTTATAGCACAGCATTCCAGTGTTGCCACCGGAAAAAAATTTGAAAAGAAAAATTTCTTCAAAAAAAAAAATCGTTATACCAAAACTTCAGTTCCGCTGTTCACGTATTTCCTGTGACGTAACTTCCATGCCCCAAAATGCCAAGACTACTACTTCAGGCACTTTCTAAGTCTAACCTTTTAGAACAAGTTTTTCGTTCTTTATCCAAGTCTTTCAGCCCCTTAGTGGATACAGCTTTATCCATGGGTAACTATCCTGCTACACTACACCCACATTTTTCCATCACAATTTAAAAGTATCCCATCACATCTACAAACCCAACGAAAGGACATTTCTTCCTATGAATTTACTGTAACCATTACCAACATAGATATATAAGTTTTTGGCAAAGCCCCATTTTTAAACTAATATCATGCCAAGCAACCAAGTAAAGATTTGGTATAATTAAGTTCCTAATAAATTGATAATAAAATATTTTTAATATACTGGAGAAAAAAAAAAATTATAAATTGAACTAGACAAAATTAAATTAAAAATTGAGTTTAACAAATTACATTAAAACTAAAATATATAAAATTATTTTGTGAAAATAATTAGATGTGTAATAAGATAAATTTTGGGAGAAAAGATAATAATAAAAATATGTATATTCATTTATTATATTTTAAAAATATTTGGAATTAAATACATATTAAGAAAAAAAAAAATCGTTTGCTTAAAAATTAAATCATGTAAAAAATAAATTCTTTTACCAAAATAAATTATGTAACGTAAAAATTCAGAATAAAAAATAAATCAAAAGAAAATAATCAAGAAAAGAAATTGCTTTTAAATAAAATAAAATTGTAAAAAGGCAAATAATAAAAAAAATAAATAAATAAATTCCTTGATCAAAGGAAAAAAAATAAATACAATAGAAATAAAATACAATACAATTAATGCGTACAATTTTTATTAGTTGAAAAAAAAAATCAGAATTAAAAGAAAAGAAAATATTTGTAAAATAAAATAAATTTCTTAAGAAAATAATAATAAATTAAATATAAATAAATTCCTTTGCCAAATAAATTTTTGTAAAATAATCCAATGAAAAACATAAAATTATAAATAACCAAATTAAAAAGTTCCATATTTTTTCAAATAAAACTCGTCTTATAGTACAACATACCGATGTTGGCACCTAGAAAAATGTTTCATTAAAAGAAAAAAAAAAAATCATATCCCTCCAAAAAACCCATTCTTCTAGTAAAGCATTCCAGTGTTGCCACCGGGTAAAAAATTCTTAAAAAAAAACCCTTATATCAAAACTTCAGTTTCCGTTGTTCACACTTTTCCCTGTGACGTCACTTCCATGCCCCAAAAATGCTACGATTACTACTTCGGACATCTTTAACCCAAGAATAACCTTTTTAGAACAAGTCTTTCACTCCCAAGTTTTTACTCCCTTAGTGGATACAGTTTTATCAGAAGCACATGTATACCTGCAAGCTTGCACTACACTCCATTTTTCCATCACAATTTAAAGTATCCTCTTTATCCCATCTTGAACCCAACAAAGAACAGGACATTTCTTTTTCTTATAGATTTACTATAGCCATTACCGACATAAAGATATAAAGTTTTTGTAAAAGCTTCATTTTTCAGGTCTCGAACTCAGTTTCTTGAATATGTTGCGAGAACATGTGTATTAAAATTAAAAATATTCTAATTAAATTCATTTGTTAAATACTTTAGTGGCACTGATACAAAAATTTAAATTGTTAAGGTTATTCATATAATCCCATTGAGAAGCACTAATTTAAAATTCTAAAAAGTTTGATTCAATGCATAAAAATAATTAGAAAAAAAAAAAAAAAAATTGTTTATAATTTACTAAAAAACTAAACCTGTTCTTAAAATTCTTTTTCAGAAACAGGGAAAGAAAATTATAAATTAATTAGGATGTACACCTGCTAAATTGAAAGAATCTCAAGTTCTTTACAATTTGAATAGTTTGAAATACTTCGTCTTTACAATTAGATTAGTTTAGTATTTAACTAAAGAATATTAACAAAATAAGTCTGTTTCTATGTTAAGAAAGTATTCAAAAGGGTAATTAAATATTCATTTAAATCTTCTTCAAGATTAGTTGAAAAAATCACAAAACTACTAAAATTAAAAAGTTTTTTTTTTTTCTTATATATAATACTAAAAAGAGATTATATAAATATAGTGTATATATGAGGGCAATATATCTTATATTCTATAAAACTATATGTTTCAAATGTTTATTGTTTTTTTTAAAAAAGAGACAAATAAAACATATTTTAAAAATTTTTAAATGTTAAACAGTTTTCTGCTATCATTCTCCATCTGGTACTATTTTAGAATTTTTTAATAAATAAAGTAAATTATTAAAATAAACCATTTGTTTATATTAAAGTTATTTGTTCAATAATATTTTTAAGTTAACGCGATTATAATATTTTAAAATATTTTTGGTTATCTAAATATTTTGTTATATAAGTTTAGTTATAAGTTACTTTCTAATATTTTTTTTATTTATAAAAATGTTCCAATAATTGTTTCTTTACAATTTATCAAATCAACAAATCTTAATCTTAAATCACTCTTTTAAGTTTGCGATTAAATTTTCAGTTTGATATTTTTGCATTTTCTATTTTTCTCCTTAATAAAATTTAATAGAACTAAAATAGTCAAAAAAAAAATTCTCATGATTTATTTTTTCATCAAAACGATATTATAACAAATGTAATTTAAATGGAAATTCAACAGAAATCAAAGTTCAAATTTAATATGACGGATATATCCATGGAATAATTTAATTCCATGTGTGAAAATTAAAAATGTTTGATTTTCTGTAACCTAGCAATACTGAATCATATTCTGCATGGCAACTGTTCAGAAGATCGCCTGTCAATTTATTACTAGAAAAGGAGAAATAATTTAATGACTCATGTGGAACAGTAAAACATGAAAAATTTAACTATTTCTAAATGTTTTTTCTATTCTTCAATAAATAGCCCTTAGATAACAATTAATGAACCTTAAATGCATAAAATTATTATTTACAGAAGATTTATCAGCTTAATAGTATTAATATTGTAAGATCTTTAGTTTACAGCTTTGAAATAAAGAAATTCTGATTATCATCGAGTTAAGTCTTACTTTAACTGGAATCATTTTGAGTTGTCCAAATTCTTTTAAATAAGTGTTGAAAAAATTTACTTTCGTACTTTAAATTACTCCTTTGAATTTGAATTTTGCATAAAGTAAATTGAAAATAAAAATTTTATTTCTATTACTATTTCGGCAAACTAATGAAGGAAGTACTAAATGACGACAGAAAAATACCTACAACTTTTGTTTCCAAGAAAAAGATGAAACACCACAAAATTATGAAAATTTCTACTGATGGTGTTAAAAATACCAAAAATGGGGCAGCTGTCCAGATGTTGTTTACCTCTCATCATGTCTTTGATTACCCAACTGTTGCAGCCCTTTGCATTGCCTGGACCCTCCTCGAAAAAGATTACAAGAATTCTAAATTAGCGGAAAAATTTCATGATTTATTTTTTCGAGAGCAATGATATTTTTGACTCTCTGTACTCTTCAGAGGATACGACAACAACAAACATGCGACATATAGCATTTAGACATAATAGTGTTTCCATAGTGGAAAAATTCCCATAGTACTAAAAAAAGTGACAACTCCTCAATGTCGAGCATACTCCTCATCATGTAATTTGATATCCCAGAAATAATTGTAGTCGCCATGCGTTGTCTGGACAATCAATCAAAAGAGGTCTTTACGCTCCGAGCTGGCGATCAGCAAAGCCATTATTATTCGGGATTGTAATTAAGCAGAATCGATAGTTGATTTTCATTTACTTTCTAAAGGGATACGACAACTAACAACGACGAAGAAAGTAGTTTAACATTATAGTTTGGCAAGATAAAAACATCCAATTTTGTAATCTGGTGACGTCCATCGCAGATCTAATAGGTGCAGCTTATTCACCAGACCAAAATTATCACAAATTTAAATTGGTTATGAGGCAGAAATAAAAACTCTGAACATCCACGAAATAAATACTTTTGTGTTACCAGACATAGTCCTGAACACAAATGTTTACTTATCGTAGTCGATGGCGATAAGGTAGTAAATGAACTTTGAGTTGCCTTAAACTTGATCCGATTGAATTGCCACATAATTACTTTAGCTAAGTGGAAATCCACTTTCATGTTTTCACTAAGGATCCTTGACACCAAAATTTTATAATTGCTTAAGTCAAAAAGAAAAAGATGGGAAATGGTGTTTGGAGTAATTATTTTAACATGAAAAGAAATGGTTAAATAGTTTTTAATCCCACAGATGCTACTCATTCTAACGGATCACCTGTGATGTTTCTTTCATTCGCAACCTATTGCCAACATGCTCAAGATTGGGCTCAGCAAAAGATTTATTTATACTTCATCTTAAAGTAAAAGCAAATTGTTGTTATTAATCAAATTTTGAGCTAAATATTATATTAAATATGAAAAATATATGTCGCAGTTTGTATAGTGTTCCTTTTTTTTATAACCTGCAATAAAATTAGTTCAATTTTACACTATATACATTGATCTGTTATTAGTTCTCTTGTAAGGCAAAATATAGAAAAAATAAACTAGCAGCTAATTGGCTGCTGGTTTACACACTAGTTGGCTTATAAAAAAGGAAGCTGAATTTAAGATTACACATTTTTAATTTATAATACAAATGTACATATTTGATTATTTTTGCAAGAAGTTATTTTATTCAAAGTAGTATAATTTGTATTTTATGAGACAATGTTTCTCAGATCTTCCACTTTGAAATTCATCTCCAAAGATTTCATTCTCAATATCACTGATTGCCTTTAATTTTTTACGATCAGTAAAAATTTGATCAAATACATTTTTAAGCAATTAATATATTCCTACCACGTCGAGGAGTATATTAAAACCTATATGATATTTACCTCACAATTCTTCAGAAAACTTCTTGTCCTGAATTTAAACCTCCACTAACTGGACTTCCCCGCTAAAATCAAACTCTTGACGAAAAGAGGGTTAAATTCTGCTGACAATGGCAAAAACGATGATTCTTGAGTTTTCAGCCACTATTAAATTCACTTGGCGTAACTTCACTGCCCAACTGAACTTCACTCGACAATCTAAATGAAATTTACTTGAGAAAATGTTTCAACTTGCTACCTAATTCCACCTTTCACTGTGCCAACGACCTAGCAGCACTTTCACCAGTCGATAAAGCCAAGCTGCTTTGCTGACTAGTCTTAAAAATCAATTCGATGTGAAATCCAAACTTATACTGATGCACAGATTTCCTATTGCAACCGCACTTTTAATAATCTAGCCTAAATTACTGCGAGTTAAGTTTTGACAGCATTTGAGCTTTAAAACGGTAACGCTGCAAAAGTTTTTATTTATCGTAAGTTAAAATCCACTCGTATTATATTCATATGTGTTATTACCGATATTTTTTCAAAGCGTTGCTACCTGCTTCATAATCTCTTTTATAAAAAATCAAACTCCAATTTGGCTTATCCTCAAAATTCCCATCAGAAAACAATAGAGTTAAATATTCGAATGTAGGATATTTTTATGCTTGAAATAGTTCGAATTTAACAATTTATTGATTCCTGAACGATATACTTTCTGAAATCAATTTAAAAAACTGTCAACAATTCTTACATTTTGACAGATCTGATTCGTGAAGTCTCCAGTGATCAAATCTACAGGGAATATTATTTCTCACGAAATTTGACATAATGTCTTAATATCTAGCTAAAACGATCAAACTTATCAAAATTCTTATCGTTATTTTCAATCAAACTTATTAAAATTTTCAATCACTATCTCACTTTTACTTGTTGTTTGGTTTATAATTGAAATGCGTTTCTAATTTATTTAGTTTAAAAAATAATTTATTGCTGAATCAAAATTGTTTGAAGTGATTTATTTTTTGAGAAATTTAAATAAATTTACCTCCATAGAAACAGACAAAAAAAAAAGTGTTTCTTGATATAGTCATTTTTCAAGGATAATAAATCTGTATAAGTATAATAAACTAAGTCTGATTTATCACCTAACTATATACAGAATTAGGATATAACTATTTTTTAAAAGTATTTGAGGGGAAGATTCAATTTAATTTTAAATTTTTTGTTTGGTTTAAATGAAGGTTGTTGTTGTTAGGCTTAAATGGTTTAAGGAATAAAGATTATTTGAAAGCACACCGTCATGTATAAGCAAGAATTTTTTTTTTAAACATTTAAAAATATTTTGTAAAGATAAATATGACTACCCGAAACGATAAGCTTTACAGATGTTAATATGTAGAATCAATTTAAAACTTAGGCGTATTCGTCTCATTCACATTTTTCGAACTCTGACATTTTAATAATTATGTTTATCAGGTTTAATATTTTTCATGCATGAAAATGTTCTATTTCTAATATAACTTAGCAAAAGTATCCAAAATAAAAATGTTATAATAAAAAGGTTTTAATGTCA
This sequence comes from Caerostris extrusa, assembly GCA_021605095.1. Lineage (NCBI taxonomy): Eukaryota > Metazoa > Arthropoda > Arachnida > Araneae > Araneidae > Caerostris > Caerostris extrusa. The sequence continues at coordinate 69,136 of BPLR01013194.1, forward strand.
AGAATTTGTAGATTTGTTGAGGTCAATTCTCTATAATATTCATATTTCATTTATTCATATAAAGTTCAAATTAGATAATAGATTGCTAATTAAGTGTTTTAGAAATTAATAAATTAAAATTTTTAAAGCACAAAAGCAATTAGTCAATTGGTTGTTTTTTATTTTTAATTTATTATTGAAGCCCGAAAATGTTTTTTTTTTATTAATGCTGATTCTAAAATAGTGCTACTTTTAATGTATTATTTGGCAACAATTACTGATAATTTCTTAACCGCAGTTTTAAAAGCAAACTTAGTTTTGACATTCCTAATTATTATAGTGAATTCCCATTAAGGTATTAAAAACATTTATCGATGTTTTAAAAGGGATAAAAATACCCTTAAAAAAGAGGAATAAAAATAAGATAAATATCAATTCTACAATCAAGTGAACGCATTATATTAAAAGTCTTTATTCCACAGTTTGTAAACGATTAGAAAACAATGAAAATAATTGTTTCAAACATTTAATACATTTTTTCAGAGCCGGATCGGGATCCATGTTTAATTTTTTTTCTACAAAATCTGAAAATTTTACAATTTTTACCTGATATACGTATTTTTAATAAGATATTTTATATTAATTAATAAAATGCATTAAAAACTTTCCAATATAAAATTTAATGGAGTAAATATCCCAACATAATATTTATTTAATGGAGAAAACATTCCAAAACAAAATTTGATGGACTAAACATTCCAACATAATATTTAATGGAGAAAACGTTCCAATAAAAGAATTTCAGGGAGTAAACATCCCAACATAATATTTAATGGGAAAAAATTCCAATACTAAATTTGACGGAGTAAATATCCAAACATAATATTTAATGGAGAGCACATTCCAATAAAACATTTAACGGAGTAAACACAATATTTAATAAAGAAAAAAATCCAATAAAAGTTTTAATGGAATAAACATCCCTATAGTATATAATATTTAATAAAGAAAGCATTCCAATAAAAAACATTTAATCTCGTAAACACCCTTATATAATATTTACTACAGAAAATATTCCAATAAAATAGTTTATGTATTAAATAATATTTTTTTTGGAGAAAGCTTTATAATAAAACATTTCATTGAGTAAACATACCAACATAATATTTAATGGAGAAGCATTCCAATAAAAAATTTAATTGAGTAAATATCCCAATATAATATTTAATCCAGAAAACATTCCAAATAAAAATTTTAATGGAGTAAACATCCCAACATAATATCTAATGGAAAAAAAACATTCCCACAAGGGTAACAAAATTTTTTAATATAAATTAAGCTAGGCAGTAGGTGATCTGATTTCTTTGAACCTCTCAGAGTTTGATTATTTTTTGTGATTTCATTAATTTTTTTCAACTGAAAATTATAAGAAGTATGAAATAATATAAACCCTATAAAAATTCTTATTTATCAAACAATATTTCACTTTACTCAAGCAATACATGTTTATAAATAGATGCCAACATTTATTATATTAATATAGAAGGAATTTTTGTTTATATTCAGGAAATTTATTAGTCAATATTATCGTATTAGAGAATTGCTTCCTATGTAGTTGAATTTGTTTTCATTATACTCTGCATTTAACTTTCATATTTCACTCCCTATAAGTCACTATATATTCCGTAATAAAAATCACTATATAGTTTATAACCAATACGAAAATTTAAATTAACAATGTGTATATTATTGCTGACAGTATCTTACACTTTTCTCTAATACAAGTAATGTTAATACAAGTTTAAAAATAAACATTGACGTTAATTTTATTAATATCGATAGTTTATTTCTGTTCAGGAAATTTATTAATTATTATTACCATATTATATTTTAGAGACTATTTTCTATGCATTTAATGAATTTATTTTCATTATTATCTTCATTTTAACCTTCAGATTACACTATATAAAAATCTCTATATATATGACAACATATTTTGCAATAAAATCACTATATATTTCGTAATCAATATAAAAATTACAATTACTAATGTGCGCATTATTGCAGATAATATCACTTTTCTCTAATGATACAAGTTTAAAAATAAGCCACGACATTTATTACATTAATATAGAAAGAGTTTTTATTTCAATTCAAGAAATTCACTAATCATTATTAAAATATTTTGTTTTTGAGAATTATTTCCTATGCGTTTGTTGAATTTATTTTCATTATACTTTGCATTTAACCTTCACATTTCACTCCCCAAAAATCACTATATATTTCACAATATACCTCGTAATAAAAGTCACTATGCGTTTCACAATATATTTCGTAGTAATAGTATATGATATATTTTCACTCTATATTTCGTAATAAAAATTACTATAACTGTATTTCACAATATATTTCGTAATAAAAGTCACTAGATATTTCACACTACATTTCTTAATAAAATTATTAAATGTTTCAAAATCACTATATGAAATTTAGTGTGCTGAATTTCGTAATAAAAATCAAAATCACTATATATTTCCCACTACAGTTCGTAATAAGAATCATTATATATTTCACACTATATTTCGTAATATAAATCGCTTCATATTTCGCAGCCATTATAAACATTTCAAATAATAATGTGTACATTATATTGCTGACAGTATCTTAACAGTATCTTCGAATTCCTTCCTGAAGTATTTCTTAAATTAATATTTGATCATTTCTTCTGACCATAGCAGACTGACATATTTTTTTTCAGCTCTGCCAGTTGTCAATTAGAATACTTTCATGTCCGCGGACAGTTAGTCTTGAAACTATTCTCGGAAATGAAAACTTCAATATTTTTTTGCTTCTTTGATTTATCTTGTCAAGATTATATATGTCTGGGATAAAAATGGAGCTCCATGTCCTTTTGGGAAATTGTTGATAGAAAAAAAGTCTTATCAATGATAAGTTTTTTCATGAGATAATGTATACGTTTTTGATTTGAAATAACAGCAGATTGTAGATGAATGGTTATTTTAGGAGGTATTTAGATAATTTATATCATTTAGATATATTTTTGGACTTATTAGACTTATTTTTTTGTACTTAGTGATTTATATTACTTTGGACTTATTCCTTTCCATTGAATTTATTCGTAATTATCCATTATTTTGTTAGTTAAAAATTGTGTCTTCCTAATTGGATCTGTTGAAGAATTATGCTGTCAATGTTAACAACAAAGAATATATATTTCGTAATAAAAATTACTATATATTTCACACTATACTTCGTAATAAATACCACTATATATTTCTCTCTATATTTCGTAATAAAGATTATATATTTCACCACATATATATTTCGTAATAAAAATCGCTTTATATATATTTCACCATATATATTTCTTAATAAAAATCACTATATATTTCACCATATATGTTATTTTCTTATCATGTATGAATTCTAAACCAATATAAACATTTCTATTAATAATGTGTACATTATTGCTGAAAGTATCTTCGAATTCCTTCATGAAGTATTTCTGAAATTAATATTTGATCATTTCTTCTGACCATAGCAGACTGACATGTTTTTTTTCAGCTCTACCAGTTGTCAATTAGGAATACTTTCATGACTGCGGACAGTTACTCTTGAAACTGTTCTCGGAGATGACAACTTCAATATTTTTTGCTTCTTTTGATTTATTCTTGTCAAGATTATATGTTATATGTCTGGGATAAAAATGGAGCTCCATGTTCTCTTGAAAATTGCTGATAGAAATAGTCTTAGCAATAAATAAGTTTTTTTATGAGATAATTTATCCGTTTTTGATTTGAAATAACAGTAGATTGTAGATCAATGGATATTTTTAGGATATATTATTTAGAACATTTATATTATTTGAATTTATGTGTCTTTTAAATGCATTTAAATGTATTTATAACTATCCAAATGTAAAATAAACTAATGTATTTATAATTAACATCATTAAATTATAATTAAATGTATTTATAGTTATCATCAATTTTGTAGTGAAAGGCACTCTCATTCTATGTATTCTGCTTGTAAAGATATGAGTTTCTAAACTTAATGTTGATTTGATACAGTCAAAAATTGTCAGCCCATTGAAATATATTCTATGTCAAATAATTTGTAATCAGAGAGAAAAATATTCAAAAATATGCGTTTAGTCAATTTAAAAGATTCCTTACAAATTATGCTACCGTACCCAAATTGTACAACCAATTTAAAAACAGACCCTCTTTCAGACATCTAAAAATGACATTTGCATATTCATCTTTTATTTCTCGAGGCTAAAGATATGGAGTTTTTATAGCATAAAATTTATTGCATCCATTCTCAATATATATATATATATATATGTATATATATATATATATATATTCTTGTAATGCAGCTGGCAAATACGTAGACATGGACGTCTTGGATGCCTTAAGGAAAGCGCTGCACAGACGTTACTCACTTTGCATTACCCAGGGTGCGTGTAACCGGATGATAAGCCACGGACGCGGAGTAACAATGCCCCCACAACCCTCTACGACCATATTAGAACGGGACCTATGGTTTAAAGTGGATTCCGAACCACTACAAACATCCATGTCACCGCCGGGACTCGAACCCGAAACCTGTGGTACCGTGCACCAGAGTGCTAGCCACTGGCCATTCAGGCCCCCATTCTCAATAATATATACAAAAACATTCTCTTAACATATCTGAATATATCATTAAAACTTTGAAGTCTAAGCCTAGTCTTTCTAAATCTAGTCTCATTATTATCCATTAACATCTAGATTATTATCTTATTATCTTCTGGAATATTATCTTATTATCTTCTAGATTAGTATCTTTCTGTTCAATAATTTCTATGTTAATATCTTCTCATTATTTGATAGTGGATAATAATAAGAGTAGAATAGAGTTTTTAAGTATGATAAAAAATTTATTGTTTAATATAACAATTTTCAAAATATTCAAAACAATTACATTTTGAGTACCATGATTTGTTTTTTAAACTCAAAAATAAGATTTTTAATCCCATTTAATTAATATTATTTGTTTACAAAACACTCCAAATAGCACTTTTAATCACATTTAATAATTTTTATTTTTAGAGCGTCAAAACAATTTTTGCAAAAAAGTTGTTTTCATTCTATGAAAATCCTCTAATTAAAAGCAAACGCATTAAATTACACGAAAGATATAAAAGCTTTATTTTCTAATCAGCATGTAAGCTTTTTCTAAAGATTTTTCATTTAGCAAATATTAAAAATATGTGCGTTTAATGTATAAAAAGAAAGAGGAGGTTAGGTTTCTTTTGTCTACTATTTAAAAATTCTATAAATTATAGGAAGATAATCTATTTACATCTACAATGTTGCTATGTGTTAATAATCAAATATCATCATCATCGTCTTTTTCTTCTTCATTGGCGCAAAAGGTACGTTTTTTTTAAGGCGTAGGGTTGTCGGTCCTAACCCAACGCTCTACAGTCATATTAACCAGGATGTTCACACATTCTACCAAGAATCGCAATACCCTACACGCAAAAATTCCTAAATAAATTAATAAATAATTGTCATCATCATCATCATCATCGTCAGTGGCACAACAGCCCCATGGTGGGCCAAGGCCGTCAGATGGCAGATTTCGAGTAAATATATATATTTTTACGTTCTAGGATTGTCGGTCCTACGCCCAACACTCTACAATCACATTGGAGAGGGACCTACATAGCAAAAGTGGATTCTGAACCACTGCAAACACCCATTGCACCAACGGACTCGAACACGAAACCAGTGGCACCGAACACCACAGCGCTGTATTACCATCTACTATTATATTTATTATAAATAAATATTTTTCATGCATCAAGCTTCTTCGTTTTATAATTTAAATTACCGTTTAAATCCAATGCACCTCAACTAGACAGAAATTTTCCCACGTTCGATCAAGAAAAAAAAAATCAATATTTCCAATTAAAGATTCTTAATTTTAATATATTACTTTATGGGTCTCTGGATGTTACGGTACCTTTACGACACGACAACAGAAATTTAACTCCTAGTCGTCGTAAAAGTTTTTACAGAAAAACCGACTTTATTTCTGCAAAAAGTTGCTCAAGTAAATAAACTGCTGGCATATAAAATCATCATAAAAACCTCAGAGGTGGTTTTTCTCTTTTATAACGAAAACATAAAAAAGTTGCATTCAAATTGAGTTTTTATACGTTGCGTGAGTCAAAGCGTACCTAAAAAGTAAAAAAAAATATTTCTTACAACAGGCTACAAATAAAGAAACATATGCTTGAGGGAACGTTATTTTCGTACTAAGGTTTCTAAAATATCTGGAAAAAAAAAAAAGCTACAGTTTCAAAACACGGTCAGAAATAAATAGCGTTTTAACATGAAAGGGAAAATATTTTGGGTGAATGATACAAGAGTTACTCGCACCTCGCAATGGCGATCTCTTCTTGTAAAAACCCCTCTTATTTCCCTTTTAGGGAAAAAAATTTGTCACATATATTTAATGCAAATATTTTCAGGAAACAAATTATAAAAAAAATGTATTTATTATTTATTTGATTACTATATATTTATTTTAATATCGTCTATAATTATATGAAAGGGCCTGATGGCCAAGTGACTAGCGCTCTTGTTTTGGGTGCCACAAGTTTCGGGCTCAAGTCCCGGTAGTACCATGAATGTTTTAGTGGTTCGGTATGCACTTTAAACCGTATGTCCCGTTCTCAAATGATTAGAGAGCGTTGCACGTAGGACTGAAAACCCTATTCCGTAAAAAGAAAAACAGCTCCTGTTTTGAAATCTGCAAGCAGGCAGACGGTCTTGGCCCACCATGGGGCTGTTGCACCACTGATGATAATTATATAAAATTATGAAAAATAACGAATATTCAAATAATGCTAATGCATGTGCCTGTTGAATCTCAATAAAAAATTAGAACGATACATTTCTGATGTTGAATAAACATCAGAAATGTATCGTAAACATAATAAACAGCTTCATTTTCCTTTTAGGCATGTCACAAATGGGCGATAAAGGGAAAACATTGCCCCTAATGGAAGACTTTTAGGGCTAACCACCCCTCATTTGAGTAAAGTATGTGAGAAACCCGAAAATCTATCACCATCGCTGACATCTTGACTATTGATGCTACACGCTATTCACACATTGTTATATTCGCCATCGGTTCTCCTTATTCCTGAAAATAGTTACTGCAATTGGATTGCCTGATGGCCAAGTGGATAGCGCTCCGAGTGGCTAGCGTACAACAGGCTTTGCGGTCGAATCATGGTGGTGCCATTAATGTTTGAAGTGGTTTGGAATCAATTTACGCCATAGGTCCCTGTCTCATATGACCGTAGATTATCACAGAGCCCAATCAGACTTTCTCCCCACATCATTCCCAAACTGTAAGGGACAACTCAGCTCTAGGCGCAGTAATGTGGTGTGGTGTAGTAGTAGTAGTAATCATATTAGACGAGGATCTTACAGATTAAAGATGATTTCGAAACACCACTAACATCCATGGCACCCAGAAACGCTGAAACAGACAAGAACATTCTGCATTGAAGTATCTAATTAGAGCGCTAAATATCATCAACTAACATATTTATAAGATACAATTATTTTTCATGCATTAATCTTTTTGTTTTATAAATAAATTACAATTTAAATCCATTCACTACAACTAGACATAAAATTTCGCCCGTTCTACCAAAAACAAAAATTGATATTTCCAATAAAAGATTCCTAATTTTATTACATATTGCTTTTTTACGGCTCTCTGGATATTACGGTACCTTTACGACACGACAACAGGAATTTAACTCCTAGTCGGCGTAAAAGTTTTTACAGAAAAACCGACTTTATTTCTGCAAAAGTTGCTCAAGTAAATAAACTGCTGGCATATAAAACCGTCATTAAAACCTCAGGGTGGTTTTTCTCTTTTACGCAACGAAAACATAAAAGAAGTTGCGTTCAAATTGAGTTTTATACGTTGCGTGAGTCAAAGCGTGCCCTAAAAGCGTAAAACTTTTTTCTTATAAAAGACTGCAAATAAAAGAAACATGTGCTTGAAGAAGCGTTATTTTTGTACAAAGGTTTCTAAAAAATATCCAGAAAAAAACTACAGCTTCAAAACACGAGGTGAAATAAATAGCCTTTTAACATGAAAGGGAAAATATTTCAATGTTTTGGGTGAATGATACAGGAGTTACTCGCACATTGCAATGGCGATCGATTCTTACAAAAGTCCCTCTTATTTCACGATTAGGGAAAAAGAATGGTTCACATATGTTTAATGCAAACATTTTCAGGGAAACAAATTATTTAAAAAAAAATATTTACTATTTATTTGATTACTATGTATTTATTTAATGTCGTCTATAATTAAATAATAAAAATGTAGTAAAAATAGTAAATATAATAAATATTCAAAACACTGTTAATGCATTGTGCTGTTGAATCTTAGTAATAACCTTTAATAATTCTATTTTTACTTTTTAATACCATACGAAAAAATGTCTAAATCAATTATTAAATTCTAATCATCATTACCATCATCAGTGCCAAGGCCGTCTACCTACTGGTAGATTTTCGAGAGGAATGATTTCTTTTTACGGGGTTGTCGGTCCTACGCCCAACTCTTTTCGGTCATTTTAGAGCATGGGACCTACGAAAAAGTGAATTCGGACGAAGCACTACAAAATTCTTAGCACAGCCAGGACTCGAACTTAAAAGCGGTGGCACTGAGCTCTACATTAAATTTTACTAAGTACAAATAAAGCATTTTCTAGTAGGACTAGTATATTATATATATACGGGGTCAAGAGCCAAAACATTATGACCAACCTGTCATATTAACAGGACTTGGCCCGACCTTTAAAGTGGCGCAACACAGCTTCAACCCGCCTTGGCATGGATTAATACTCACCACTTAATACCAGTTAAATACCCCTTCCACCTGATCACGTGCATTCCGCGTCATCCAGGCGAGTTCATTGCAAATTGTAGGGATGGTCATAATGTTTTGGCTCTTTAGTGTATACTGGCATATAACTTTTCTTGTTGCATTCTTCTTATTGATGTCATAAACAAAAATGCCTAAATACATAATTAAATTATAATCATCCTCATCATCAATGGCGCAACAGCCACATGGTGGGATGGCGAGACCTACGGCTCAAAGTGGATTTCGAAAAACTGCAAACACCACCACCTGGACTTGAACCCGAAATCTGTGACACCAAGCTCCATATTGTTAAAAGTCTCACTTACTAATATATTTATATGAAAGAAATATTTTATCATGCTTCAGGCTTTTCCGTTTTGTAATTTAAATCCATTAAATCGTAACTAGACATAAATTTTCACACGTTTTCCCAAGAAAAAATCAATATTTCCAATAAAAGATTCTTAATTTTATTACATATTACTTTACGGCTCTCTGGATATTACGGAACCTTTACGACACCACAAGAGAAATTTAATTCTAGTCGGCGTAAAAGTTTTTACAGAAAAGCACTTTATTTCTGCAAAAGTTGCTCAAGTAAATAAACTGTTGGCATATAAAAACCGTCATAAAAACCTCAGAGGGTGTTTTCTTTTTTACGCAACGAAAACATCAAAAAAGTTGCGCTCAAATTGAATTTTATACGTTGCGTGAGTCAAAGCGTGCCTATAAGCGTAAAAAAAAAAAATATTTCTTACAGCAGGCTGCAAATAAAGAAACATATGCTTGAGGGAACGTTATTTTTGTACTAAGGTTTCTAAAAAATCTGAAAAAAAACTAGTTTCAAACATAGGGTGAAATAAATAGCTTTTAACATGAAAGGGAAAAATATTTCTATGTTTTGTGTGAATGATACAAAAGTTACTCACACCTCGCAATGGCTATCTATTCTTGTAAAAGTTCATTTTATTTTTCTGCTATGGGAAGAAATGGGGCGCATATATTTAATGCAAACATTTTCAACAAAAAAAAATATAAAAAAAATGTTTACTATTTATTTGATTATTTTGTATTTATTTAATATCATCTATAATTATTAAAAAAGGGTCTTTATGAAGCTATAAATATGAAAAAAGGGCTCTCGGTGCCACAAATTTCAGGTTCGAGTCCCGGATGTGTCATGGATGTTTTTAGTGCTTTGGAATCCACTTTAAACAGTAGGTCTAGGTCTCATTTGACTGAAGAGCGTTGGGCGTAGAGCTGAAAACCCTATTCCGTAAAATGAACATCTCTTGTTTCGATGGCGATCTATTCTTATAAAACTTACTTTTTTCTCCCTCTTAGGGAAAAAAGGGTTATATATATGTATATATATATATATATATATACATACATATAATACATATATATATTTAATGCAAGTATGTTCAGGGAAAAATTATTTACTAATTATTTTATGTGTATTTATTTAATATCGTACATAATTAAATCATAAAAAAGGATGAAACATACAATTATAATAAATATACAAAAATAATGTTAACGCATGTGGTTGTTGAATCTTGTAATAAATTACGAAATACGTTGAATATCGGAAAGCCTCATTTTTTTTTTATATATGCCACCAATGTGTCCTTATTATGGATATTTTACGGCTAACCACCCGTCTCTTGTGTGACATATAGGAGAAAACCCGGAAAAAGTACCACTTTCTCTCCAGACTATCACTGACTAGTCCAGACATCGTGACTATCGGTTCTAGATTATGTTCCTACATTATCATATTCACCATCTTTCCTCATCATTTTCTAAAAGTAATTACTACAGTTGATATGGTAGAGGTTTTGAACCTGATTCTGCATGCTAGCAGCGAACGTCACTATTATGTTACTACAAATAATACATGAAGGAATATAATTTCCTTTATTCACAATTTTCACAAGTATTATATATTTGCCTTAGCGGTATTTCAGAAGATTTTTTTAAGACAGAGTTAAACACGATCTGTTTTAGAATATTTTAAAAAATAATGAATTTTTTAATGGAAGAAAAATATTACCATTGCTGATAAACAACGTATGCATTGTTTTCATTGATGATTGATTTTGTTATAAATAGTTCTCATTCAGTTTTATTTTTAACAATAAAGAACAATTTTAATTTTAAAAAATTAACTGTTCTTCCTAACGACAATGTTAATTTAGTAAAACAAGATGAACCAAGATTAATTTTTTTTTTTTGTTTTTACTAAACGATAGGGAAAAAATGAAATTTTGTTGACAAAAGCATTCAAATGAATGATATTTACATAATTTAATAAAAACGAAATTGTGATTTTTTCTATATTTGGTTTAGTTGTTGTAATTGTTCTTAAATGCCGATCACTTTTACATTAGGGCGTCTACCATTGGAATCATAGACATACAGATAATTTAGCGTTATCTATGTATTACTGACAGCGTGTGTCCTTGTATACACATTTTTCCACCAAAATTTCGAACGATAGGGATGGCAATAGGGTTTAAGAGTGACAACTGAAGAATTCGTACACTCCTTTACTTCATTTGGAGGAAGAACGGTCCACTAACGGATTTATAGTCACTTTATTCAATGGAACAACTGTCCACTGAGCAATCTATCATTATTTCATTCAGCTGAAGAACTGTTCTGACTGGATTTATCGTTACTTTATTCAATAGAAGTACACACTGACGAATTTATATTTACTTTATTAAATGGGAGAAGAATCTATTGACTGATTTGACGGTACTTTATTCAGTGGAAGAACTACCCTATTAAGAATCTATTGTTACTTCAGTCAGTGGAAGAACTGCCCGCTGACGGCATTATCGTTACTTTATTAAGTGGAAGAACTGTCCTGTTAAGAATCTATCGTTACTTCATTCAGTAGAAGAACTGCCCAAAGGAATAAGCCATCCTTACTTCAGTCAGCTGAAGAAATGTCTACAGACGGATTTATTATTACTTTATTCAGGGAAGAACTGTGCACTGAATAATCCATCGTTACTTCATTGAGTGGAAGGTTCTCCAATTAAAAATCTATCGTTACTTCATTCAGTAGAATAACTGCCCAAGGAATAATCCATCCTCACTTCAGTCAGCTGAAGAAATGTCTACAGACGGATTTATTATTACTTTATTCAGGGAAAGAACTGTGCACTGAATAATCCATCGTTACTTCATTGAAGAAGGTTCTCCAATTAAGGAATAATCTATCGTTACTTCATTCAGTAGAATAACTGCCCAAGGAATAATCCATCCTCACTTCAGTCAGCTGAAGAAATGTCTAATTTATTATTACTTCATTCAGTGGAAGAACTGTGCACTGAATAATCTATCGTTACTTCATTGAATGGAAGCTTTTCCAATTAAAAATCTATCGTTACTTTATTCAGTGGAAGAAACATCCACTGAAGTATTTACGTGATCATACCAGCACAGACATTGCCAGTTCGGTTTTACATGTTACGTAATGGCTAAACATTTTAAATTCAAAACCAAATGTAATACCAGCAACAGCCTACATTTATTTAAGATAATTTATTTTGTAAATTTGTTTTTACTTTTATATTTCTGTGATAAACTTGCAGGAATGTTATTTAAACTTTTGAGATAATTTATATGCCATGCATTTTTTGTTGAAGCATGGCATCAAAGTCTAATGAATATGAATAATATGGTATAATTAAACTTATGACTGCATAATAAATTGCAAGAATAGTTTTTCAAAGTAACTTTTTATTTTCCAGGTTGAAACAATCGGCGATGCATACATGGTTGTATCGGGACTTCCTGTGAGAAACAGCAACTTTCATGCCCGCGAGATAGCCAGGATGTCCTTGGCACTACTCAACACTGTCAAATCGTTCACCATCAGGCACAGACCCCATGAGAAGCTGAAACTGAGAATAGGTCTGCACACTGGTAAGTGGGTGGTACTTCTTGAACTGTAATGTCAAATATTTTAATGCCGGTTTTGAACAGCGCTAAAATTAAATAATGAGTTCAACTGAAAAATACTCATCATCATTCATTTTTTGTGATATTATGATAATATTGATAATCTTTTAAAGTAAATATAAACTTATTGTCACTCAAAATGAAAAATCTCAATTTTTTAAACTACACCTTCATCAAGAAATGCATTACGCTCTACATTAAATGAACAAAGTTTCGTGGTTTATTTTACCTTTGAGGAAAGTCTTAAATTTATGATACAAGACAAGGTTGCCATTTTTCAATGCCGTAAACTTTGACCTAAGCCTATCATTTCTAGAAAATTAGATTTTTTTTATCTCCAATGACAAGATAAAATGACAAACTCTTACGAGATCAAAATAGTGTAATACCCACAGAAGAAAAAAAAAGAAAATAATAACGGAAAAAGTCAATGTCTCCTCAGCAAAGTTCTGGCGCTCCAATATCTTTTTCACTTTGGAGTCACCGTGCAAGGCCAGGCATCCTGAAATATGGTGTCTGTCTATGATACAGTTTTTCCCACAACGCGGGTAATTTGGGCTATCAAAAATGCCAATACGGTGCAGATGGCTTACCAAAGAGTTATGGCCCTACTTAAAGTCTAAATTCCGCGACAGCTTTTTCACGAGGTTTGTCAGAAATGCCCTGTTCCAAAATGTTCCTCCAACTGCTAGAGAAGATACGAGCAGTGAGTAATACCTTCCATCGAAATCTCACTTTATTTTTGATGCAAAGTTTCATGGAATAAAAAGAGTTACAAGTATTTGGCTGGGCCTAAAATGTTACAGTGACCAGGGATCCACTGGAAGACGATGCGTTGCCTTTCTACCACCAATCTTTCAAGAAAAGTTCAACATTCTAAAATATCTTTAGAGGTTTGGTTTGTCGCTCTATTGTTTTGTGGACATACTTTAGGCTAATTATACCAGGACCTACAGTTTAATGTGGATTCTGAACCACTAACAAACATCCATGTCACTGCCAGAATTCGAACCTGAAGCCTGTGATACCAAAGGACAGAGCTGTGGCCAATTGGCCATCAGGCAACTGATATCCTTAGAGGAGAGTGCTTCATATGACTCAATATTTCTTAGAAAAGTTATATGAAGCAGATTGGTCCTCATGTTAAGATGCATCATTGGAAGAATTCTACACTATACCCATTTTTCTAATAATTTTGAAGGAACATTCCCCATGGAGCTATTCTAGAGTATCACATCTTCTTGTTTCAGAATGATAGCTAGAAGTTT